>CAAKHB010002681.1:153700-174038 GCA_901007665.1 Aeoliscus strigatus
CCCCTTCCCTCATCCACCCCCAGTGAGGCCCCTCTTCTCTGGATCCGCTCAACAGGATAATCCCCCAGCTGGTGCTGCGGTCAGACATAACCCCCGCCTGCCCCCTCACCCCCTCAACGCAACTGCATACACATACACTGCCCCCAGCTGAGACAAACAAACTCAAGGCAACAAATTATGTGGGGGTAAAAAAAACACACTTGAACACACACACACACACACACACACACACACACATCGTCACACAAGAAACTCTCATACTAACTAAATAGTGGTTCAAGTACAATTGTGCAACACAAAGCAACAAACGCCATACAAAGCAGCAGGTGCACCGTAGATTGTATAAAAGAAGTGGAACACACCATGGGGACAGAGTTCAACATCATCTTGGAGTTGTTCATTCTTATTCAGTGCACAAACTTGTCAATCACGTTGCACATTCAGAGAGAAAAGCCTAATCCTTTCTAGCTACCATCTTTCAGAAAACACGGTAAATCTTTGTGTTTGTGTGTGTGTGTGTGTGTGTGCGCGCGCAAGCAGCTGCATGTGACTGAAGTGAAGCAAAGATATTTCATGCGTGGCCAGAACTAGTGCTACATAATGTACTGATACTAATAATATTCTAGAGCAAATGGGTCAGAATGTGGAACAAAATATTAAAATGTTATTTTACTGTGCGTTTGTGTGTGTGTGATGAGTGTGATGAGTGTGCATTTCACACTCATTTACATAGTTCACATCCAACCAAGACAAATACTCATATATCAATAATAGCAATCAATAGGAAGAGGTCCAAAGGTACATCGCTCGTCAATATTCCTCTGAATGACAGTGGGATTGATCTTTAAACATCAGAAAAGGAGAAAGTGACCTTCTCCCACTGTGTGTGTGTGTGTGTGTGTGTGTGTGTGTTCAAGTACTCAACTGGTCACAATCTCCACTAATCAGGTCGGGAATGTAAAGGCGAGAAAAGAAACTCAGTCTGAAAAAAGCAGCAGTACGGGATCAGGCTGTGCGATGCAAAGTCACGGTGAGAGTCTTTCACTCAGCACATGTTCTCTGGTCCCACCAGGCTTTAGCTCTGAGCTGCACACACACACACACACACACACAAGCAGTGGACACACACATACATCTACATCAACATGAGAACAAAATCTTAGCATGGACACATTCAAGGAAAACAGGCTCTGACTGCAGATCATGGTTATTCAGTCATTGCTGGTATTTCATTAAGCTGTCACACCGGCACAGTGAACGCTCTTATCCAAAACGAAAAAGGAAGGAAGAAGAGGATTCACAAGTGAGACGCTGGAGCTGAAAAATTGGTGTTTGAAACTGTCATACGCTAAAATTCATGTCAGTCAATCCACTGACTGTTTCAAGGCTCCAGGACTGACTGTGTAGATGTGAAGCAGATATAGAGATTTAAAATGAAGTGATCATCCAATCACATTTCTGACAACAACAACAACAACAATAATAATAATAATAATAATAATAATAATAATAATAATAATAATAATTTCTGCCGGTGTGTGGTTCAGTGGTATAAGCACCATTTTTTAAATTGTATTTATTTAGTTATTGATCATGGAAGGAACGTAAATTAACACATTTTATTCCACTTGTTTCTTTCGGCACATGTGTATAATGTATTCATGATACAATGGCCTCACCATGAATTACATTTTTTTCAAATAAATTTCACTTATGTGTATTACAAATAAAAAGAATAAATCAAATAAAGAGAAGCACCAGCTGCCAAAGGGTCAGAGACTTCTATCAACGGCTTTCAGTCCAACTATGGACGAGCAAATTCAGGTAGTGAAAGCAGGTTCTGGTTTCCTGTGGTGAACTAGACCCTCTAGTATGAAGTTAGAAGAGAAGGTTTGTGACTGAAAGGCTGAAAAATATGGGTTAACAAAGCCACAGCGCTTCCTCCTCACAGCTGATGGACGCTTCAGCGCCCTACTGTGTGTGTTTGTGTGTGTGTGAGAGCGCGTGCGTGACTGAATGCAGATATATCAAGAAAAGTAAACCCTCAGTGGAAGGAGCAGTCGGTGCACCAGCAGCTCAAACCTCTTAGCTGATGACATCCAAAAGGACAGAAGGTCACTCGCTCACTGGGTCTCTATCAGGTCGGGTTCAGATAATAAACAGAAGGATCCATCAAACCAGCTGGAATCAATGGACGACATCACACACTGTGTGTGTCTGTGTGTGTGTCTGAGGGGGGCACATAGTCATTTGTTGTACAAGGTCTATATCTGAGGCATTATTCCCTTCTCTCGTGCGAGCGGAGGAGGAATGATCGCTATGTGGGATGAGCACAGCAGAAAAAAAAAATCCCCCACTGTGAGGAGGACCTGTTTCAAAGCAGTGCACAAGCAGGCACACACACACACACACACACATACATACACAAACTTTTTTTTTGTTGTTTTTTGTTTTTTAAATCTCCTTTCCTGCTTGTTTCCCTCTGTCACCCACACACACATCAACCTCTGGGCGCAGTAACGTCCACCCACACGCTCACCAACCCTCACACAGAGATACACAGTTGTTACACATTACAACCTTTAAGAGTTCATGATTCACCGGCAACAGCAAACAAAAGTCTGTTAAACTCAGATTGCTTTAGCTGTCAAAGACCTGAACAGGTGTGTGTGTAACCTCTGTCACGCTGCCCCACACCACCTGTTGCCCCTCTGGAAAGTGCACTGCTGTCAACTGCCCCTGCAGGACTCCACAATGCACAGACGCACGCACACACTCACAGACGCACACACACACACACACACACACAGTACAGCAAGCCCTGTGTTAGCGGTCTTGAACCCTGACTGAGACCGTTGTGTGTCACATTGTGTGTGTTGTGTGTTCTCAGTCATCCAGGTCATGGTGTCTTATTGGGTCAATTCGTCAGCAGCTGGAGTGAAGTTTGCTTGAAGACGTTGGCCAATCATCTGAGAAGCTTCTTCAGATTTGAGAGAACCGAAAACTTCAAGAACAACTACAAATTCTTCAACTTCACTTTCCCTGACACTCTGCCGTTTAGCTTTGCAGCAGCTTTCGCAGCTCTGCACTGCTGAGTACCATCTGAAATATGCAGTACGACACTACATGAGTATCTCCCTGTCACACAAAACACACACAAACAAATGTTCATTTGTGTTGCTTTGCGTACTTTTCTACAACATTGGATAAAATACTTTGGATATTATTGGTTGAATAAATACAATTCAAAGGCATTGTGTGAACTCCTACATTATGTAACAATGACGTAACATGACAGAACATGTACGGTTTAATCAGCTTCATTTTCCACTCAACTTATCATTAGACACACTAGATAGATGCTACTACTTAGGTCTCGTTTTCAGCGCTGGAGGAAGAATTCACAAGTTTGCAGTGAAGTAATCTCACTATAAAATGATGTGAAAATAGAGTGAAGGTCCAGAGTTAAAGTAGAGCTGTCTGATAACTGTGATAACTGAATGTAACTGTTTTTGAGCCCTGGCTGCTCTGGACTCTGTGTCAAAGTGCCCTTGGGCAAGAGGACCCTTCCCGCTCCACCGTGGGTTAAGGAGCTGGTTGGCACCTTGCATGGCCGCCATCAGTGTGTATGAGTCCATGTGGGAATGTGGGTGTGAATGAAGCAGCATTGTGAAACGTGTAATGCTAAGCTAGAAACACTGTAAATGTTCCTGGTTTACGTGACACTAAACTTTGGAGATTGGACAGAATAAGACAAACGACCACTATTTCACTCCAAACTGTGATGTAGTAAAACATAACATGATGACACTATTCAGTATTAGCTCATTGCTTGGTGGTCGACACTCAGTAAAGGATTTTACTTTCTAAAAACGAAACCATATTCATTTCACGCCGGATCCACTACTATCCACATCTGTTCTACAGTGTACACTTTAATGCTGTGGACTGGCTGCACGCTGCCAGGTCAAAATGTTCTCGCACGCCCGTGTTTACATCATTTTACTGAGGTATACAATACAAATAGCATTTTAGTAAATGGTTTAGGTATAATAATGGTTGTTTCACAACACTTCATTTCAAAGTTACTTAATTTAATGTGACATTCATATAACTACAAGTATTTTGGTATTACTAGTCAAACACAGAGAAAATAATTACACACAAAAAAAACACAAAGTCAGCATAATCAAAAGTCAGAAAAACAGACAAAAACAACACTACTACTACTACAACCTCTACTTTTAATACAACTCACTACTTTAATACTTAATACACAAATACTACTACTACTAACTACTGGCACATAATAAAATACTGTAGAAATGACTGGACATTGTATAATTGACAGCACTGTGCACAATCTTTACTCAAGTGCTGTATTTTCACAACTTTACACTTTTGAAACTACATTGAAAATTGTTACAGCATCTGAAGCCAATTTTGTTCATCAATCCTTAAAACAACAAACGTGTATTCAATGCAACTTCCTAAATGTACCAATGTACCTGCTGTCCAACTTACAAAAAAAAAAGAGACTTTTTCCTGATCAGCTACAATGAATCACTCCTGAGGTCTAGAAACTTCTGTCAGCCATATTAATCTACGTTATCCACAGGTCCCATTCATTTGTTTGTACCGTGTGTCTGACAGCTTCACTCCACAGGTGTTTCATCCTCCATTCATTGTTCATCAGTTTCCCGACGTAGAAACGTCTCAGCGGACGCACGTGAACGTTTGACCGGTGGCCGGTGATGTTTTTTTATTTTTTGTTTTGTTTTGTTTTGTTTGTTTTTCCCCGCAGAAAACAATCAAAAGTTCCTGCTGAATCGCACGAAGTGGAACTTGAGGCGTCAAAAAATGCAGGAATTTGAGCGAAGACATGCGGAGTATTTGAGGAATGTTGTGTCGAACACTGAAGGAACGTCAGTCCGACACAGACACACACAGGTACGATGTTAACGAATAAAGTCAAACTTACCTGGTCAGACAGTTGGGCTGCGGCCGCAGGTGGACCAGTAACACTCTGCTGTGTCTGTCTGTCTGTCTGTCTGTCTGTCTGTCTGTCTGTGTTTGTTTGTGTCCTGCTGCCGCGTCTCCTTCCCGAAGACGTTTGTTTGAAGCGAGAGGAGGCAGGAATTCCAGGAATTAGTCCTGGTATGACATGAAGGCTGGACTGTCTTTCTGTCTTTCTGTCTGTCTGTCTGTCTGTCTGTCTGTCTGTCTGTCTGTCTGTCTGTCTGTCTGTGTCTGTCTGTCTGTGTCTGTCCTGTGTCTGTCTGTCTGTGTGTCTCTCTGTCTGTGTCTGTCTGTCCGTGTGTCTCTCTGTCTGTGTCTGTCTGTCCGTCTGTCTCTCTGTCTGTGTCTGTCTGTGTCTGTCTGTCTGTCTGTCTGTCTGTCTGTCTCTCTGTCTGTGTCCGTCTGTCTGTCTGTTTTTGTGTCCTGCTGCCGCGTCTCCTTCCCGAAGACGTTTGTTTGAAGCGAGAGGAGGCAGGAATTCCAGGAATTAGTCCTGGTATGACATGAAGGCTGGAAAAAGCCCGAGAAAAAGCCCGTCTGTCTGTCTGTCTGTCTCTCTGTCTGTGTCCGTCTGTCTGTCTGTCCGTCTGTCTGTCTCTCTGTCTGTGTCTGTCTCTCTGTGTCTGTCTGTCTGTCTGTCCGTCTGTGTGTCTGTCTGTCTGTCCGTCTGTCTGTCTGTCCGTCTGTCCGTCCGTCTGTCTGTGTGACCCACCTTGTTGATGTGGACCTGCTGCTGGTACTGCTTCTGTTTCTCCATGAAGTGCTGGTGCTGCTGCTGGATCACCAGCTGGGCCAGCGTGTTCTGAGGCAGCGGCGCCGACTGCGTCCGGTTGAGCGTCCGGTGTTTGGGCGGTTTGGGCCGGCCGCTGGGGGGGCGCTCCTTCGCAGCCAGAGGGGACGGAGGGTGAGCCGCGACCGGGCCTGGACCCGCAGACAACACGGGTCAGATCCCAACAGAACTGAGGTCCTTTGGAGGAACGCTGGTCTTACCGGACGACAGGATCTTCTGCTGCCTCATCTGCTCCTTCTGCAGGAGGTGCTGGAGCAGAGCCTGGTGACTCGGGCTCACCTTGGACTCCAAACCGGCCTGCAGGGGAACCGGGCCCAGCAGCTGCGCCGGCAGCCCGTGTCTGATCTCCGTGGACCGGTCCTTCAGCGCCATGGCAGCCTGCAGGGACAACCAGGAACCTTCTGTCAGCACACGAGCATCAGAGATGTCTGCTGAGGAGGAACATCTGAACCTCTGAGGAGGAGCCTGGGATCCTCTGAGGAGGAACCTGGGATCCTCTGAGGAGGAACCTGGGAACCTCTGAGGAGGAACCTGTGAACACCTGAGGAGGAACCTGTGAACCTCTGAGGAGGAACATCTGAACCTCTGAGGAGGAACCTCTGAACCTCTGAGGAGGAACATCTGAACATCTGAGGAGGAACCTGTGAACCTCTGAGGAATGTGCTGTTGGAGATGATTTGTCTCCTGCTGTTATCGGGAGCCTTTTAAAAAGTGATAGATGAGCTAGAAGAAGGAGGAGGAGAAGAGTGACGTGACACCAGACTCCACTCAACAATATTTATCTAAGGCCAATAAAATCATCAGGGGTCAAAGGTCGGTGACCTGTGGTCACACAGGGTTCTTTAACCCTCAGAGGTCTCAGGGTTTTCAGAGCATTTTATCAACCAGTTGGAAGGAAGAGATGAACTGATGAACTGATGAATTGATGGATGAGGAGATGAACTGATTAATAGATGAACTGATGAATGGATGAACTGATGAATACATGAACTGATGAATAGATGGAGAGATGAACTGATGAATACATGAACTGATGAATAGATGAACTGATGAATAGATGAACTGATGAAAGATGTACTGATGAATAGATGAGAGATGAACTGATGAATACATGAACTGATGAATACATGAATTGATGAACAGATGAACTGCTGAACACAATATTTAGATGAACGTATGATTTTGTGCATCTGAATGTACGATAAAATGTTTGTGGTCACATTCTGCTGAGTCATGATTCTGATGCTGTGGGCGGGGTCTCAGTGGTTCTACTATGCTCACTGGTTCGTTTTCGTTTCTAACAGATCTGCCAGAGGTCCAGATCCTTCTCCTGGTCCCTCTGACCAGGCTGTGACCCTGGAGGACATCTGATGAACGTGTTTGGACCTCAGAGGAGACTTACGCTGATGGGGGAGGAGGCGGCGGACAGGCCCAGGGAGATGTTGGGGAGAGACGGAGACGTGTACAAACTCAGAACCGACACAGCGCCTTCAGGTCCGAACAGTCTGGGCTGGGACGGCCACCGCTGCACACACACAGAGAACACAGAGGTTTGACAGGAAGTCACCGCTCGGGTCCGCAGAGCACTTCCTGTCCGAGCGGCGAGCGGCTCTGGAGCGGCCGCGTTTATCCGTCCGACCCCTGCCGGCGCTCGGTGACCCGTGTCCGGACGTCCAGCCCGTACGCGACCCCAGAGACCGGTTCCATCCGAGAGACGACCCCGACAGCCGACAGGACGGAGCGTAAGCACGCGCCACGTTCTCACGAGGCTGGAGTCGTCTCAGGGCGTTCATCAGACACCGTCTGTGGGGTTGGTGTCGGTTCCCTGAGCGGTGGAGGAGAACACCGCCGGGGCCTGAACATCGGGCCGGGTTCGCCCAGATCTGAAGGTGATCAGTGATGAACGTGACGGACATCTGCTGTAGTTAGTGCGGTAACAAGATCCGTTTGAAGGAAACAGAGAAAAACACTGAAACACGGATTGAACAGAGACAGAAGAAGAAACGCTGACGAAGACGACAGGTACATAGGTGGTTCGGTCCAGAGGAGGCGCTGGTCTGCAAGTCAGATGTGAATCAGTCATCCATCCACAGTCACCTGACTAACCCCTGGTCCACTGTGTCACCCTGGACCAAACATTAGATGTAAAAATGTCAAAGGTTAACACAGTAGACGAAGTGGGGAATGAGACGTCGGTGAGAGCACACGTCAGACGTCGGTGACATCAGACGTCAGACGTCGGTGACATCAGACGTCAGACGTCGGTGACATCAGACGTCGGTGAGATCAGACATCGGTGAGAGAAGCAGCTGGTGTTCTGGTGGACCTACCTCGGTTCTGGTGGTGGTCGGCAGAGACGAGGGTCCGTTCTCGGCCCCCAAGGCGCTGGAGGCCCCGATGGGGGAACTGGGGCCGGAGCCCGGAGCGCTGTTGGTGGGTGTGGAGTCTACAGGACATCAGAGACACACACACTGTTCACACACAGCTACATCCACCAGCAGGTCGAAGGTCGTCTACTCCATTCCTATCTAAGGACGTGTGTCTGTGTCCTGGTGATAGTCCACACCCTGTTCACCGCTCCCACCTGACTTGTTCTGGAAGTGTCGGAGTGTGTTTTGCGTTGATGATGAAGCGATCAGTGATTTCACGTACCCATC
Source organism: Aeoliscus strigatus (assembly GCA_901007665.1). Taxonomy (NCBI): domain Eukaryota; kingdom Metazoa; phylum Chordata; class Actinopteri; order Syngnathiformes; family Centriscidae; genus Aeoliscus; species Aeoliscus strigatus. The sequence continues at coordinate 162,167 of CAAKHB010002681.1, forward strand.
AGTTCCAGCGCTCGCTTCTTATACGGCGTCAGGATGTTTCCGTCTCGTCTCTTGAGCATCGGGCTGCTGCGTCTCTCGGCTACTTTCTGCTTCAGTCTGGACCGGACCTTCAGGTTGGGCTCAGAGGCTGAAACACCAGGAGACACTCCTCAGATACACGAGATCAGAGACAAATCAGGTGAAATGAGAAATGTCGTCGTGCTCCAACAAACGGTTTGTGATCAGTTCAAACGAGTCACGATCGGGCTCATTTCACCTCATATGGACCGGATGACTCTGAAACACCGGCTGCAGACCACAGAACCCCACAGCAGCACCAGTGAAACACACACACACACTGAGAGCGGCTCTGGGACTCATCAGTGATCAATGATCAGTGATCGATGACGGATGAGAAGGACTTCACTGGACTATTGGGAGCGGTTCACGCCCTGATGTCGATGCCCAGTCGGGTGTGGGATCAAACCTCTGATAGCGACCGTTTTCAATCCTGTAAAAACACTCTCTTCTAATTGTTTGTTTCCCCTTCACGCTGGCGCCTGCATTTCCCACATGCTGCGTCACAGGCACCTGTTGCCATGGTAACCAGTTGATCAGTTGGCCACTCACTCACCGAGGAAATGAGCAGTAATAATAATAATAACAATAATAATAATGCACTTCTTTTATGTAGCACTTTTCCGGACACTCAAAGATACTTTCCATTGGACTGATCAAAGAAGCATCGGAATCAAATAAAATAGATCAGGGTGATCAGTGGGTCACAGTGATCAGTATTATCAGTCGTATTTTATGTCACTGTATGGTCTTGTAGCAGCATTATGAAGAGTCAGAGTCAGAAAGGTTTGGTTAAAACGAATCTGAATTATTATTATATTATTATTGACTGACGCCGACATGAGCACAAACATGTAAATGTCCAATGTGAAGACCAACAAGTGTTTCTACAACTCACTCTGATATCTCTGACTCGCTCTGACTCACTGACTCACCCCTGGAATCGTCTTCACACACAACAAACAAACAAATCAACTTTGAACACAAATCCTCTGTTACACAACAATACAACAATCAATAACAGAGCGTGTGCTCTAACAATACAACAATCAATAATTAACGTCAGATACCCCCCCACACACACTCCCCCCTCCCTGACGTGGGCGAGCAGAGACGAGGGCCCGGCACGGCGCGAGCCCGTGCTGCTATCTGGGTCGGGTCGAGCGGTGGACCACTCCCTGATCCACAGCTGTGAGGATGAATGGATGAATGGATGAACAGACGAGAGCGGGGGAGGAAGAAAGGAGGAGGAGAGAGAGATAAATGGAGAGAGACGGTGCTGGGAGTTGTGTCATTCTGCTTCACGCCCCGGTGCCTTGATTGCTTTCTATTTTTACACAGCGCTGCCATCAGGCTACGCATCCAATTGGTCGCCACGGCAACAGCAGACAGCAGAACAAACACTTTGGCAGAGGGCGACATGGAAAAGAGCAACAGGAGGCGATGACAAACACACACACACACACACACACACACACACACACACACACACACACCTGGGCAACCTGAGAGAAAATGACGACCCGATCACTACAGGCTGCCGCTCGCTACTCCACACACAACCTCAACAGACGGGTGTGTGACAGAGAGAGAGTGTGTGTGTGTGTGTGTGTGTGTGTGTGTACACTTGAGGTGTAACGACCAGTCAACAAATCGTCGACGTCAGAATGAGTCAAAGACTCATTTCTGCGGTTTGAGAACGTTTCACCACACGAGTATGAAACTGTGAAACTGTGACACGTTTGTACGCTGAGACCACGGGAACACATCAGCTCCACAGCAACATCTGAAGACAAACAACGTTCTGCTAAGACAGCGCTCTGACTGGATGTGAGATAAGAAGGAGACATATCAGCTCTTCATCTGACCAGTCCAGGACTCGTCCCACTAGTGGGGAGTTGCAGCTTTCGTGTCTGTGTGTGTGGATCACAGCGTTAATTCCTTTTTACCAGAATCTAACAGCAGATTCTCCTTTGCGGGTTATTTTAGAAACTGATCTGGTCTGTTAAGTGGGTCAGAGGAGCGTGTTTCTTATCGCTAAGCTGCAACTATTCCTGCCCAGTCTTTTCGAGTCCATGTCAGTGAGACAAAGAGGATCTGTCCCCAGTAAACAGGTTAATCATGTCAACTTCTGAGACCTGAGGCCAAAAGCAGCACACGTCCTGGATAAATCCTGATCGCTAACAGACATTTCTAGAACTTCCTGTTCTTGTAAAAGTCATGATGGTTTGTTTCTTTGAACAAACAGCTGCAGTTCCTGTGTCATGGTGTCAACACCCGCTAATACCTGCTAACGCCCACTGTCACATGCTACCACCCACTAACCCCCACTGTCACATGCTAACAGCCGCTAATACCTGCTAACGCCCACTGTCACATGCTAACACCCGCTAATACCTGCTAACGCCCACTGTCACATGCTAACAGCCGCTAATACCTGCTAACGCCCACTGTCACATGCTACCACCCACTAACCCCCACTGTCACATGCTAACAGCCGCTAATACCTGCTAACGCCCACTGTCACATGCCAACAGCCGCTAATACCTGCTAACGCCCACTGTCAGATGCTAACACCTGCTAACCCCCACTGTCACAAGCTAACGCCCACTTACGCCCCCTCACTTCCTCTGCTAACAGCCGTCAGCTGTCAGAACAGCAGCACCGTTGCCATAGCGTCCTGCTCTCCCACAGGCTTACAGACGCGTGTGTGCGTGTGTGTGCGTGCGTGTATGCGTGCACATATCGGTGCACAAAATCAAAGAGTGAGAAATCGTTTTATTGGACTGAGGAACAGAAACAGACTGTTTTTGTCTTTCTGCTGACAAACACCTGAAGCGGGTTGTGAGGTTCGATGAATGAATGAATGAATGAACACATGAATTCCTGTTTGTATATCTATCTTATTTGTTGTTCTGTTGGGGCTCAGGGAGTCCGACGTTTTCAGAACAGAAGACGGTGTGGGTGTTACGTACGGATGTTTGTCCACGGATCCGTGTCCTCCTGTGGACAAACACACACACAAACACATGGGGGGCCGTCACACGGACGCAGTGAAGGTTTCCCTCCACTTGTTGTGCGTTCTAACTGGAGGAGACAGACGGGAAAAGAACATAATGTCATATGATGACCTCACCGCACAATTATGGCTTTCAGCTCGTGCAAACCGGGGCGCAGGGGGAGGGGGGGTCTCGTATTTATACAGTCGTCCCTGAAGACCCGTTCAGGCTTTAAAGCAACAAACCTGAGCCTCTTTCTGGTGGGAACCTGTGTCCTCTGTAAACACAGCGTCCTGCTCAGGAACCTGCTCATGCTTCATTTGACACAGCAGAAGTAAAACACGACACCCGCCATCAGACGCAGGAAACAGGCCGCTGACCCCCAGACTGACCCCCGATGGACCCCCGATTGACCCCCGATGGACCCCCGATGGACAGAGGTCAAACAGACCTGGATGGATCAATGAGTCCGTAGAACAGTGTGGAAAGACACAAACTAAAGGTAAGCCTCAAAAAAGGGTGTGTGTGTGTGTGTGTGTGTGTGTTAACAAACCTGTCTTCCTCAGGGGGAAGTCGTCTTTGCTCTCGACAGGTGATGGCAGCGTGTAGTGGCAGGTGGGGGAGGTGCCCCCCAGCGGAGGAGAGCTCTGGTCCAGTGACGTGTGGTGTGACGACCTGCTCTCACACACACACACGTCTGAGCCGAAGCCTGTGCCACAGCGTGTGTGTGTGTGTGTCTGCAGACGTACTTACGTGTACCACAGTCTGGGGTGGTGGATGAACGTGTGTCCGTTGTTTCCAGGCTCCTTCGCCGACTTGCTCAACAGAAACTCTTGGAGTTTCTGTTTGACCTCCGTACTCGCCACCGCACCTGTGAGACCAGCAGACGCAACAGGGGGGTTGGGGTTACCCTACGGGCCACTCGTCTCTCACACACACACGTCCTCAGACTCATGTTTGGGTGGTGTCCTGTCTGGGCTGCGGTGCAGGAGGAGCTCCCCCTGCTGGCCGTTGGACCTCAGCTGTTCTTCTGTCTCAGGGGCCAAGTCCCGTGACCTGACCGAGTCATACATCTGGCGCCTTATTAGCCAGCGGACAGAAACACGGAGCACGAGAAGAGGACTGGGATTCGTGTGAAGACGTGTTGATGCTCATCATCAGGAAACACGGACCCTCTGTTGGAGCTGACGTCTGTCAGACACGTTCTCCGTGACGGACGTGTGACGTCTGGGAGGAACGTTAGCTGGGCAACGAGGCGGCGGTGAGCTCTTACTCTCTCTGGGACGTTCTTTTCCTCGGAGGCTCAGGCTGGAGACGTGCTGCTCCCGTCGGAGCCTCTCCTGCTCCTTCTCCTGCTGGTTCTGCTGCTGCTGCTCCAGCCGACGCTCCTTCTCCGCCAGCTCCTGCTGCTGCTTCATGGCCTGGAGCTCCTGCTGAAGCTGAGGACGGAGCAGACCGCAGGTGAGCGCCACCCCTCCCACTCCTGAGGTGATCTGCTGCTGCTGACCTTCAGGTGCTCCTGCAGCTGGGCCTGGTGCTGCCGGGTCAACTTCTCATGCTGCTTCTGGAACTCGCTGATCAGGAGCTGCTTCTGGATCTGCTGCTGCTTCTGGATGAGCAGCAGCTCCTGCTGCAGCTGCCGCTCCCACAGGCCCAGATCTGACCCCGGGCCCAGCATCCTCAGGTCTGTGCGCAGGTCCAGAGGAGACGCCGGCTCCACGGACAGCGACGCATCCGGCTTGATGTCCACTGAGGTGGAGGAGACGGGAGAGAAGACGTATCAAGTATCAAGGTTTTCCTTCTAAATTCCAACTTGTGTTGCGGCTCATGAGAAAAACAGTTCACGCAAACTGATTTCATGAAGAATGAATGTTAGATTTTGCTGTTTAATCCTTTAGAAAGAGTCTGAAGAAATAATAACAATAATAACAAATAAAATACTGTCATGTTTTCAAAGTAAATCTTTTCAAATGATTCAGACAAATATTTTTAACAAATGTCTCTTTTACATTTACTTACTTACTTTGAGAACATTTTACAGCAAATTAGGAAAATAATTCTTCAGCATTCCGTCTATGTCAGACAAAATACACCTGCTTTTCTTTCTTTGTAAACAAATTATTGGTTTGGATCCAATATAAGTGCATCTCAAAAAACTAGAAGGTCGTGGAAAACAACTGTGTGTGAGAAGATGTTGTTGTTGATGTGTCAGGTTTGAGTGAACCAGGAGTGAACCTCTGTCATGTCAAACCGGATGTTTTCATCAGTGACACATCCATCAAAACTAGAACCAACGGCTCCAGTTTATGTTTGAATGAATCAAACTTCATATGTAGACCTTCTTCAGTGTGGACATGTGTGACAAACATGAACATCTGGAGTGGGACCAGCGGTGTCGTCCGTGTCCTCTGACCTTTGGCCTCACACACACACATCGCTCCATCCATCACACCGTCGTGGTCGTGATGACAGAACACACGCAAACACTCGATTTATCAGCCGTTTCAGTCTCTGCAGGTCACATGACTCCAGCCACCTGTTCCCTGACAGAACTCTCCAGAAACACACAAGCAGCGCTTTCCTCTGTTCGCCGTTGGCGCCGTTCCTACGTGTGCTTACGATTATAAATAGAAACATGAAAGCGAGAGGCGCAGTCCTGGTCCGTGACAACCCCCACACCCTCGGCTCCGCCACCCTAACTTGCTGCTGTCATGGCAACGGTGGCTACATAATTACGTCTTCCCAGTCTGCAGATACGTGTCGTCTTCTGCCTCCTGTGGCAACGTGACATGTTGACTGTTACGTCAGCTTCATAGCTGTTATATAAGGAAGGAAGTCCCCGTTTGAACACACACACACACACACACACACACACACACACATACACACACACGTCTCCTCAACACCTCCAGCTGCTGGGGACTCCAGCTGCACGCTCTCTGCCTGTTGAGCTCCGGTCCAGTGTCAGTGGAGGAACAGGACAAACTGACATGGACTCTGTCATCCTCTACTGTTGTACCGGTCCTACGTCGTCTGCACCCGTCACATCCTCCATCGTCCTCCGTCCTCCTGAGCGTTTCTTTGTCTGTCTGTCTGTCTCTCTGTGTTGAATCTCATGTCTCATGTTTCAGTTTTTGGTCGGTTCTCAGTGTTTTTCTTTGTTTCCTTCCGGTCACATCAACTGACAGTGAGCAGATCTTGTTACTGCACTAACCACAGTATCACCACATCTATCTTCTTTCTTACCTTTGTTCTTTGTTCTAACATGATTTTCCCTCACACAATGAATAAAGGACTTTTTATTCTAGAAGTCACCTTGTCGGTTGTATTTTCTCTGCATATGAAGTCCCGCATGTAGCCGCTACCACATGTTCCACTAGTTGGAGAGGTGAGGCGAGGTGAGGCTCTGCCCTACACCGTACCCTACACTGTACCCTACACTGTACCCTACACCGTACCCTACACCGTACCCTGTGTGACCTTCGTGGTGGATTGGATGAAAAAGCAGAAAGCAACTTCAGTCCCTGCAGAACTCACACCGTGTGTTCCTGCTGGAGAAGCCGGGAACCCGTGACCCTCTGACGGATGGGAAGAGTCCTAGCCCTTTGGTGCTGCTTTTGCCTAATGGACCTAAATATAGCGACTGAAACCAGCTGCCGCCGGAGAGAATTCACCGCTGTGATTTCTAATTAATCTCATCTTTCATTCCGTCCCCTCGCGGTGACTCCACTTTGATCAGCACATCAAGCTGAGGCTTCATCAGAAAGTCTCCGACAGCGGTTTGACAGGAGGAGGAGGTGTGTGTGTGTGTGTGTGTGTGTGTGTGTGTGAGGCTTCGGGCACATCTGAGAGCTGAAGCTGTGTGACGCAGCCCTGGAGGAACCACAACAGTTCTATTCTGGTGCGTTCACCTTTCCTGTGTTGATGGCGGTGTGAGGAGGAGTAATGAGCTCCTGCAGGTGAGGAGGCAGCGCTGCAGCGCTGCAGGCCTACCGAGCAAAACCGAGCAAAACCTACAACTTACATTCCTCATAACTGACAGTACGTCCTGGGCTATTTATAGAGACGAGAGCAGGAAGGTAAAAATACGCCGCTGTACTCCGACGAGAACAGAGGAGCTCAGAACGCTGTGTCCACTGGCATCGAGTTCGAGTCAAAAACCTTAAACCGACATGGGACGTTTTCTGTGACAGACGTGTCAGAGGAGAACATGGAACAACCAGCACTGCCAGCTAAAAATAACATCCTTTCTGAGCAGCGTCTTAAGATAGACGACGGCGGCGCTCAAGTTAACGCCATCAAAAAGAAAAGTGTATTTATGTAACGTCCAGGTTGAAGACGACACGCGGTCCCGTTCCAGCCGCGCGTCCTCACTGGCTGGTGATGCTGGTGATGTTCTGAGTGATCATGTCCTGACCTCTGACCCCTGCATCTCGCTGGGATCCACAGGACGTGAACGCCGGTGAACACAACCGGCTCCGGTCACCAATGCTGTCGACAGCTAGAGGGGATGCTAAGCTACAATGCTAACAGGAGCATTGACAGGATTTCAAGCCAGAATGATCTTATTCATGTTCCAACCGCCATAAACTTCACTTTTTGTCCTTTTTGGGAGGGTTTGTTTCCTATTGAACCCCCCCCCGTACCTGGGCTGATGTGGTAAACAACACACACGAATGGCCGGTCCTCGGTTTGTTTTTAGCACATGGCAGCAACAAGCACCGAGCCCCGTGTCCACATTCCTCCCCTTCAAAGGCTGGGGGGGGAGGATGACTCATGAGCAGCACCTCCCCCTACACACACACACACAAAGGTTTTCAGATCTCATGAACGTTGTAATAACTGACCGTGTGCGTGACACCGCACCGTGCTGGTACGACTGTTACTGAGAATAAAAACACAACAGACACACACACGTCAGCTGTCACTGCCACGTCAGGCTCCTCAGATGAATTACACCTGTTTTTTTATTTTCCATCATCTCTTCTCCTCTATTTACGACACGACTCCTTTCACCTCCTGCCGTCAACCCCCCCGCTGTGGGACATTAGAGGCTTCTCTTATCTGATCTTAAACCTCCCTCTTCAAGTGAACAGCTTGTTGCTTGGGTTCCTGTCGGTGTGTGTTCAACACGTCGTACGTCTGGCTGGTGATTTAAATCGGTCTGTCAGTATAAATAGATGCAGATACACAAGATGTTTGAGGGCAGAAATAAGCTGATGCGATGCGGCGCTGCATCTCTCATTAAGAGCCCTGTTATTTTCAGCAGCTGGCGCGTCTAAAGCAGGAAGCAGCTCTGTATTTTAAGACGGGCTCGTCCTTGCAGCGGCCTGCAGCCGATCTGTCGACACCACCGCTGTCCTCTCATCACGCCGACCGGCCCACGTCACAGCACGTCAGCATGTAGGAGCTGGGGGAGATGAAACGGTCTGTCATCGACAACAACCGCCACTGACACGGGAGGATCGACGGAGATCGGCTCTGTTCCATGACGATTACAGACACACGTCATCCCTGTGTAGGGTACAGGTAGGGTACAGGTAGGGTACGTGTAGGTACAGGTAGGTACAGGTAGGGTACAGGTAGGGTACAGGTAGGGTACAGGTAGGTACAGGTAGGTACAGGTAGGGTACAGGTAGGGTACAGGTAGGGTACGTGTAGGTACAGGTAGGGTACAGGTAGGGTACAGGTAGGGTACAGGTAGGGTACAGGTAGGGTACAGGTAGGGTACGTGTAGGTACAGGTAGGGTACAGGTAGGGTACGTGTAGGGTACAGGTAGGGTACGTGTAGGGTACAGGTAGGGTACAGGTAGGGTACGTGTAGGGTACAGGTAGGGTACGGGTAGGTACAGGTAGGGTACAGGTAGGGTACGTGTAGGGTACAGGTAGGGTACGTGTAGAGTACAGGTAGGGTACAGGTAGGGTACGTGTAGGGTGTATGTAGCCTACATGTAGGTTATATGTAGCCTTACATCTCCTCTGCAGAAATGTAACTAGTCGTCTCGGCTGCGTGGTCTTCATAGACTGTGATTGGACCGTTTGTGTCACATGACTTCTGGCTTTCCCAAGAAAACAGAACCAATCAAAAGACACATTGTGACCACAACAGTGAGAAAAAACAATGTCAATCTTGTTGTAGTTAGTGCGGTCAGTCAGTCGCTGCTGTCGCTGGAAGGAAGTAAACACTGAGAAGAACAACAAAAAAAAAAAACACGATGCGAGATTCAGTGAGGAGAAGACAAACAGACACAAGACAAACAGACGCAAAAGATGAAACAGAGTAGGACAGAGTGGGAGGACGTAGGACGACGTAGGTACTACGGAGGGTCCACGTCAGGTCAACAGAAGCCTCAATCTATGCTTGATCTGATTAGATTCCATATTGGATATTTGTATTGTTGCTGACTGTTTCACCTGAACACCCGGACATGCTGGGTGTGTGTTCCAGTTCCAACCAGTCACTGCTCCTCATCAGGAGCCGTCAACAGACTGCGGACGCACACGGGGACGAGGAGAAGAGTCGTTGAGTGAACGGCTCCGATTGAAGTGAGTGTGTGTGATATTTTACGTGACATTTCGCACTCAGAGGGAACTAATTAGTTTCCCTGGGCGATGATCTGGCCTGAACTTTGATGTTTCCTGACACCAGTCAAAGACAAAATGGGACTAGGCCCTTTATTTTCATGACCTACTTGAAACGGAGCCGCACAATACAAAACGCCGCGTGTTTGCTTTGGAACATACAAATGAAAACGAGACGCGCACACACACACACACACACACACACAGGTAATCAGTCAACGGTTCAGTGAAACACTGAGTTTATGAATCCTGAATTTTCACTTCTAGTTTTCACCTGAACAGAAATGAAACCAAATGTCTTTAAATATCTGAACTCAGTGAAACTGAAAACACAGTTTTCCTCATTCCACATTTCAACAAACTGTTTTCTTCTGCTCTGGGCCACGTGCAAAGAAAAAACTGGAGTGAGAACAACCTGTGAAAAATGGTTTGAGTTCCAAGAAAAAAGGGAGAATTTTCACTTTTTTTCCCTCACAACTAGAAAAATGATTTTTTTAAAACAATATTTGATTGAATTTTACACCAACAAAACAAACAGCACAGGTCTAACCAACATAAAGGAAAAAACAGACACAAACATGAATGATGAATAACAGGAGCCTATGGATTGTTCTGACTTTAATCTGAGAACTTGAGTCCATTTTTACATGTTGCTCTAACTCCTTCTTTTCTAATTCCATGTGGCCCTAATCCTCTTCTGTAGGTGACACGCAGGGAACAAATCAGTGTTTGTGTCAAAGCCCAGTTCGAGCGGAGCGATAACGCACAGACGCCTAATCTTAGCAGGCTAATGCCATAAGCTGAAAATAACTCACCTAAGAATAGCTGACCCACAGAATGAGCACCCAGCACCCAGCTCAGCTGCCTCTGTTGTTTGGCTCCGAGCCGGACGCGCACACACAACCTGCTGCATCCGTTTCAGCTCTGAACGTGTCTCTAGGAAGCCGTCGGATCACAGCGGCACACCACACACGCTTGACAAACTTTCTCTCTTCACACTTTATCAAAGAAGATAAAGAAGGAGAAGGAGCCGCGACTCATCGGTCCATCAGACCCCAGTCGCTCCGATGTCAAATCAATTCACGTCCATCAGAAGCAACACAACACAACACGACATCCCTCCACGGCTCAGCAGCAGCAGCAGCAGCAGCAGCAGCAGCAGCAGCACCTCGCTCAAGACATGAAGGCGACGGTGCGCTGAGCGTCGTCAGGAGTCAATAAATACCTGCTGCAGGACGCGTCAGATCCTACCGAGCTTCCAGGTCCCTCACCCACCACCACAGAGGAGCGTGCAGACAGACAGGGAGAGGGGCAGAGACCGGCTGATCACCTGAGTTGTTCACGTTGTGCATCTCGCTCTGGCTCAGGAGCCGCTGGTGTCCGACGCACCCGTCCGCTGTGGAGAAACTTGACTCGCCCTCGTAAATCGTCTGCAGCATACTCCAGTCAGCGTGCAGGTCTCATGGTACGTTTCCTGTCCCTGAGAGCCAACTACAGGCAGCTGGCCTCCTCCTCCTCCTCCTCCTCCTCCTCCTCCTCCTCCTCCTCCCTGAAGGGCTGCGGTCCACCGGCTGCCAACAAACACCAGCACGCCGTCTCTCTGCCTCCTCTCAGCGCCGTGTGGAGCCGAGCTGCGAGCAGAGCCGTGTGCTGAGCTGCTCGACGAGCCAGGGAGGGAGCGGAGCTTCATTTGCATGTGAATCAACAACTGCGTGGCCCACAGGTGACAGAAATAGAACAATAGCCGCCCCGGCTAAAAATAGGTCAGGCGAGGCGAGAGGATTGGAGCAGCACTGATGCGTTTAAAAATACCCCACCAAACACAGCTGTCTGCTGCAGCGCTGCCAGGAGGCATGTCTCCTGACTCCCCCCCCTGCAGATGGAGGCTGGACCACCCCTCACACAGACACACACACTGTGATTTGTTGAACCTCTCTGGGCGTTCAGTGCTCAGGTACGATCCAGTTTCACCTGGACACAAAAGCTGGTCTAAATTTCGGTCCGTTCCTGTTTGGTAAACCCGCCGTCATGTGACAGGAATGTTCTGTCAGTTTGGGAGAAACTCTGCTGCTGCTGCTGCTGCTGCTGCTTCCTGTCCACTTCCCCAGCACCAGCTGATGTCACCGAGGTTGTTACCAAACGAAACCAGCCTGTGATCTACATGGAACCATGTCTGGGTTCCACTGAGGTGACGACAGACAAGAAGACGGGAGGGACGCTGCTTCAGCTCCGTG
>CAAKHB010002684.1:0-19611 GCA_901007665.1 Aeoliscus strigatus
TCTAGCTTTTTCTCCTAACCTTCCTGTCTGTGTTGTCCCTCTGATGACCTCATTCCTAATCCTGTCCATCCTGGTCACTCCTAAAGAGAATCAGCATCTTTAACTCTGCCACCTCCAGCTCTGCCTCCTGTCTTCTGCCTATCGCTAGTGTCTCTAAACCATACATCATAGCTGGTCTAACCACAGTCCTGTAAACCTTTCCCTTCACCTTAGCTGAAACTCTTCTATCACAAATCACTCCTGACACTTTTCTCCAGCTGTTCCACCCTGCCTGCACCCTATTCTTCACTTCTCTTCCACAGTCTCCACTACTCTGCACTGTTGATCCTAAGTACTTAAACTCCTGCACCTTCACCACCTCTGCTCCCTGTAACCTCACTTTTCCACTGGTCTCCCTTTCATTTATGCACATATACTCTGTCTTGCTACGACTGACCTTCATTCCTCTTCTCTCTAGAGCAAACCTCCACCTTTCTAGGTTCTCTTCCAACTGCTGCCTACTCTCACCACAGATCACAATGTCATCTGCAAACATCATATTCCAGGGAGACTCCTGTCTGATCTCATCTGTCAACCTATCCATAACCAAAGCAAACAAGAAGGGGCTCAGGGCCGATCCTTGATGCAGTCCTACCTCTACCTTGAAGTCTTCTGTCCTTCCAACAGCACACCTCACCACTGCTCTACTACCTTCATACATGTCCTGCACCAAGCGAACATACTTCTCTGACGCTCCTGACTTCCCCATACCAAACCACAATTCCTCTCTTGGCACCCTGTCATATGCCTTCTCTAAATCTACAAAAACACAATGCAGCTCCTTCCTACCTTCTCTGTACTTCTCCATCAGCATCCTCAGTGCAAATATTGCATCTGTGGTGCTCTTTCTAGGCATGAAACCATACTGCTGTTCACAAATCTCCACTTCCTGTCAATAATTCAAGCCTGATTTGTGCATATCCTTAGTGCAGAGCAATGCAGACAGACTGCTCACAACGGCGACACATGTAGGCTACAACAGAGTATTGAGACTGACCAATTGTCACTGCAATCAGTTACATTTCCAAACACTGATTAGTGTGTGTGTGCATAGTGTGCGTGTGTGTGTGTGCATGTGTGCGCTCACACTCACTCTTCCATGCAGGGGAAGAACACGTCTTCATGTAGTGCGCAGTAACCGAAGTTGGTTCCTCTGGTATTCAAGTTGTAGCAGGAAAGAGGAGCCTCTATAGCACCTGATGACACAGGCAGATGACATCATCTCATTTACTACCTGAATGTTTCCCTCACACATCCAGTGAGACATGTGCTGACGTGCACACTCACCGGTTCCATACAGCTGGATACACAACTTTGACCTCTGTGGACACTGACCGTCATGGCAGTAACCTAAGCCACCGTCACACGGCAGACCATTGGCTGCAAACACATCCTCAGGACAGTTTGCGCTCTTCCCGTCACAGTACTCTGCTAGATCACATTCATCCTGCTTCCTGCGGCACTCTGTTAATCGAGGTAGGACCTGTGTGTAGGCATGGGAATAAGTTTGTCAAACTACAAAAATTGTTGAATTCAGTTTGTACGTGAGGGGAGAATGTCCCCTCATACCCCACTTATATATGTCCGTATATGGTGAAGCTGTGCTCTCAAAACCATAGATGTGTATGATAGAATAGAAATTATCCTTTGTTAGTCTTTGAAAGAAATGTCCGACTTCACTGCTGACGCCAAAGACGTTCAAACCACTTTCTTCATCAGCAGCATAAGCCCCGCCCACAAACTATGTATGGCTCTGATCCCGCCTCCATCAGATAGACCCATGTGATTTGTACAAACTGATTTCGTTCATAGTTAATGAGCCAACACTTCATGTCCCAGTGGACCTGCAGAGCAATTCCACATGCTGTATGTATCAAAGTTGCAGGAGAGTGTGTCCTGTGTGTGAGTGTCCTTTGTGTGTGTGTGTGTGTGTGTGTGTACCTCTGCTTACCGTGCAGTTCTTGCAGCAGCGGCCTGAGGCGCACTGAGAGTTAGGGGTCAGTGTGCATGTGTGGGCGTTGCAGCAGGGATTTCTGCACTCCTGTAAATACAACGCGTGTGATCTTTCCCGTTTGCACCGTTTGTTCCTGAATATTCACTCTCCATTTTTTTTGTTAAAAGTAGATTTCACTATTCACTACATGATTTCTTGTATGATGATAACTTGCTGTGGCATCAAAAGGAAAAAATATACACCCAAAGTAAATTAAAAATTACTCCACTATAAAAACGTTAATATGCGTTCTTGGTGTCCTTGGGCATCTAGGGACTTCAGAGAATGTATTAAAAAATGTTGCATCTGTCACTCTGCCTGTAGCAAAGTGGGATAAACCAGGAGAAATGGGAAATTTCTATCCTCACATGATTTCCCCCAATTTTTGACAGCGGATAACACTGCCAACAATGATTCCATGTAGACAGATTGATTGATGACCTAGATTTTGAACAAAGGGCACAGCACATTTGCACTAAAATCTTGACTTCCCTTGTGAACATTACCCATTGAACACGAACAGAACTCCCCACACCCTGCATACTCACTGTTCGACCTGTTGCCTTCTGGAAGACGCTACAGGTCGATCAAGCCTCACACCAGCAGACTGACAAACAGCTGCTTCCCCTGGACAATCCATACAGCAAACACCCACGGTCTCATACGCACACACACACAGTCCAATATGACCCTTTAAATCTAACTGGTACTTTTAACCTTTTTAAACCGTTTTAACCATTTAACCTCACTGTTTTAACCTGTACATTTATTATTTATTAGTAAATTATTATTTTATTATTAATTATTATCTATTTATTTATCCCCCCCATTATGGTGCAGAGTGGCCCTACAGGCAATTTTTGTTATAACTCGTGTGCAATGACAATAAAAGTCTATTCTGATTCTCACCACTGTGTTTCATTCTGTGTGTGTGTGTGTGTGTGTGTGTGTGTGTTTGTTGCTCAAAACCACTGACTTACCAAGTTTCTGAGAAATGTACTGGTTCACATGTTTCACAGACTCATTGTTCTGTTCAGTTTAAGACTTGGGTCTGGGTCTGAGCAATCATCACAGTGAAACAGACACACACACACCATGAAGGCTGAGGGCACACACACACCACACTATGAAGGCTGACTGATGACTGAGGGGAAGAGAAACTATCACCACAGACAAAAATCACCAGGTTTCCAGGCAGCAAGAACAACCTGCTTAAATGTGTCATTAACTATGTGACTATGTGGATCAAAAACCTGGTTCGTGTAACTTCTCTGTTAAACAGTCACATTCAGATCCTGATCGTAGTTTATTTACCTCCACTGTGCCACAGTCGCATTCCTCTCCTTGCTCCACAAACCTGTTCCCACAAATTGGCGGCACCACCAGTCTATCGTAGTGAGGTTTGTTTCTCAGGCAGCTGAGGGATTGCCTCTCCTCGAATTGTTGAAAGTGTTGGACGCTGCAGGTGCTGAAGGCGTGAGGGATTGCTGGGCTGTGGAAACATGAAGGTCTTCAGTCCAAAGCATGCTTCCATATATATTTTATTTTTCATTTTATACAATATATTTATTTTATTATTATTGTGTGCAGTTTTCAAGCACCATTTTTTCCCCTTATATATTTTTTACCCCTGGCATTTATCCATTTGAAAAATAACACAGTTAACAAGTTATGAACATATTAATGCGATTAAAAAAAAATCAGAAAATGCTAATGGGACACAACAGATAATTAAATGTTGGCAGTTTTCTGATTACCTGCAAAAATTTGTTGAAGGATTCATACTCATTGAGAGATTCTATGTCTATGTGTATACTATAGCAGCAGTGTGCTGTCTGTGTCAACAGAGGTTTGTTTTGTTTTACAATTGAAATAAAAAAGAAAAAAGCAAATGGAGCTCACAGTGCTTGATTTGTAACAAGATTGTGAATTATATTCTTAAATAGTTAATGCTATTGATGATCAATTACTTCATTATAGTAGATAAAATGAATGTGGGACAATAGTATTGGGTGGAAGTTGGCGGAGGTCTGCTATGGAAGGAAAATGCATTAAAAATGAAACTGCATTTGGTTCACAATCATTATGATCGATAAGTAATCCAAGCTGCATTTTCATTTTCTTCTTCCAGCTTGCCCAACTTTTGATTTACTTCAAATGAAAAAAAAAACACTCACACAGCAAATTGCTATCAAATTGCAATTTGAAATGTCAAATGGGGAAATTAAAATGCATTAGGAGTAATGCATTTTAATTTCAGAATGTGGCTGCATATTTCACTCATGAATAAAATCATCAATAAATAATTCAGACTGCATTTTCATTTTCTTCATTTGGTCGCACATAGTAAGACAAAAATGAAAAGAAAAGCGGGAAACTGCATTTTCATGTCCCACTGCGCAAAAATCAATATCCCAACTGACGCAGGAGTGACGTCATGGCCAGTTGTCTTAAGCTCACAGTCTGTTTAACTGCTTGTCCTTCAAATACGTTTGGGGCGGTAAGTGCATGTCTGGCACTGTCGACACAGACTGACAGACAGAAACTTCTCCAAGAGAAATTCACATAGCAAGACAGGAGCGATATGAGGAGAGACAGCTAATCAGCTGAATAACTTTTACAGATAGATTTACTTCTGAAAAGTTCCATTTGTTGACAAACCTGCTCATTGAGGCAAATCCTGCTGCTCTCTGCTGAGTTTACATGTAACCTCCACAAAGCACTGCAACATGTGATTTCAGCTTCATGCACAATGTCGCTTACCTGAGAATGGGGCCCGGGTGCATGATGCAGGGGTTGTCTTGACACTGACACTCTGGGGTGTCTTCGTATATCCCCAGGGAGTATGCAAGCACACGGGCCAAAAGGGCTCCAGCGCTGGGCACATCACCGTCATCCTGAAGGATATTGACTATTTTTAGCATTCTTGGTATTCTAACCACATGAAGAAGTCTCAGAACGACTTTCATTGGACACATCTCATGTACTGCACAATGTTTTACTGGATTCCAGGAGAAGGTTGCAAACATAGTAGATATAAACACTTGTTCATGCCACTATCGGTGAAGTTCATCAATAAGGGGATTGCTGAAGATGGACAGAAAAGATAAGAGATAGAGGCTGGAATGCATTTTAAGCCTGTTGACTAAATTTTTTATTGATGTTACCTTTGACTTGAACTAAAAGTCACCTAAATCATCTTTTAGTAGGCACGCACGCACACACACGCACACTCACACACACCAGCTCACCTGAATGAGTCCTACAGATGCTTCAAGAGTGCACATACTCCTAAGGTAGGCCCTTGAGGTGTCATCCATCAAAGCACCACTGGAAGACAGAGGACAACAAAAGGAAGACAAACTGAATACACATGTGATCAGAATAAAAACATACATCCGTTTATCATTCATCTGTCGTCATCCACTCAGCAGATATTTGATGTGAATCTGTCAAATCAGAAAATCTACTGTTTTCCGTGTTTTACCGGACAACAGCAGGATAATGATCAAACCTGACAAGTGTTTCATCTTCAGAGCAAAATGTTCAGATGAATTTTAACGCTTCCTGTTCTACTAATAGAAATTCCTCAGACCTCACAAGTTGAGCGCTGTCATGTGTATTCCTCTTTATCAGCACTTGGTTCCTCCAAGTCATGAAGTTAAAGAGGTTTGCTCCAGCTGCATGTTTCAGATCGATGTAGTTCTGTTTGGACCAGATCTCTAGCCCCACAAGAGCAACGAAGATCCTCAAGGGCTTGAAGGCCTGCAGGAGCAGCAGCATGTCAGAAACCAAATGGTGATGTTTTTGCTCCAGAATAAAAATGAACATTCGAAAAACTTACCTCATTGGCGTAGTTGACAATGTCAAACATCCTTTGTGTCACTTTCGGCAGATCCTCATTCAACTTATCGTACTGATAACATCAGGTGAAGAAGACTACACATTGATGTCCACTCATAGATCATGTGCAAAACATTTACCCACAAGAGTTGAACAAGTCCATTCACATCACATTTCTTTCAAACATCTTACCTCGTATTTATCTGCAACAATGTAGAGCTCAATGAATTTCTGATGCTCAACCATCCATCGCTGGAGGAGAAAGAGTTGGACTGATCAAGGCATTGTGCACGCGTCACGACTTGACACACTGATGCACACTTTTCTCAACATGTTTATGTACTAAACTAAGGTTTCCCAGTCTTTTTTCTCGTTCAGGATGTGGTTGCAGGGACCGACTGCCATGCATCTTTCAGATCTTTCCCTGACAAGTGAGTGCTCTAAAACATGCAGGAGCAGAACCAGGATCCCCTGGAACAGGACCACTGTCCTAAGTACTAGGACTAGGGTGCTCTGGACCAGGATTAAGACAGACCAGTAACATAGATCAGAAAACAGTCACGGGAGGGCTGAGATTACCTTTTTTCTGGAACGCTTGTGTCTTGTTGGATGTTCGAAGTCAGCTCTACAGGTGGTGTTGGTGTGGTTCCACTCAATCACTGCGTGATCACCCTCATCATCACCTGACAGCGGCTTGATCAGGTACCTCTGTGCGCATATCCTGAAATAACCCCTGCGCCAAGATGCTGACACTTAAGGCCTGTTGATATTCTGACATCATTTTGTTCTCGCTTCTCGTCACATCATCTGGGCATAACTTTTTTCTCTGTGATGTCCAAGAATTATTGTGTGATTGGTCAGCAGTGGTGACGCCGCTGAAAAAACGTTTGTGGCTTTGCTCTGCCTCAGTGTATTATATCAACTGGATTCTCTGTGCTGGATTTTGTGTAATTTCCATTTTGCGCTGGGGAAATTGACATGAAACGGCCCTGTATTTCTAGCTGCAGCTACTGTGAGTTGCCTCTGAAACAAACAGTGGCACCACAGCTGCTTTCAGCTTTAGTGCTGGTGACATGTCAGCGGTGAGCTGGACCTGTGAGGACTTTCCAGACGTTTGAGTTCTCGTGGAGTAGGTCCTGATGAGAACAAATGTTGTTCTTGTTCTCACAGCTCTGGCAGGGAGAACTTTTGTTTCTTGCAGAGTATGAATAGGCCTTTAGTCACGCGCAGATGTTTGCGTTGTTCCGAATCAATGTGAGTTCTTCACGTCAGTGACTCACGAACTATCAGAGTCCGAACAAGCACTGCTACATGATCTTCATCCATCCAAATGCAGGCACGGGCATGAGAACATGTGTGTCATTTGAAGGACTCACCTGAGTCCGTCACAGGTGCTGATACTGACTGACGAGTCTCTGTAGTTTACAATTCTGCCGTGATAGAAGCATAGATCCTGGACCAGATTCAGAACATGTCTCAGAGGAACAAAACAGCAGTTTGCGCTCAAAAACAATTGATATATGTGGAAGTGAAACCTGATTTACAATGTTTGTTGGTTTTTCGGTGACCCGAGTTCCGTCATCTTTGTAGTACGTCAGCGTATAATCCGAAGAGAGTAGCTCACTGAGGAAACAGAAGCAGATACACAGTCACTCAATCACTTCATCATCAACCACAAAAAAGGATTCTGTTGATCAACTGAATAAACTTCAAAACTCTTCTCTTTATCTATAAAGCCCTGAACAGCCAGGCTCCAACAGACCTTACAAATCTTATAGAACCATATCACACAACTAGAAAATTCAGCTACCAGGCTCCCATCCTTTGGAATCACCGTCCAGTTTGAGTCCGGGGGCACTGACACCCTCTTTTTATTTGAGAACAGAATTAAGGTCTTCCTTTTGGATCGCTAATCTTTGGTTATGCTGCTAAGTCAAGACTGTCAGGGGAACTCTTACAAAACACTGGGCCGTGTTTCACCCTTCTCTATCCTTTCTCCCCCTTCCTCGTGCCTTAATCATTCCTCAAATGTTTCTTAAACCAAGAACATGTCTCTAACGCCATCTCTCTCTCTGAGGTTTGGTGCCATCCAATCTGGAGTTGCTGTTACTTCCAGGCCTGCTGATCCTGGGTGGTACACCACCGACCCATCTGTCTGATTATATATGATTTATATAAGATGTGTTTCACTTTTTGAGTTGATTTACTGGGAAAAAACAAATTGTTGATGATATTCTATGCACCTGTACTCTGGACACAATTAGCAAGTACTCGATGGCTGAAAGAGCTGAAGCCATAGCAAACTACAAGACAAAGATGCTCCTTGGTAAGAGATGCTTATCCATGACATTTATATACAATTTTATTCTTTCAAGATCCACAATATTCAGTTTTTTGGTTTTGAGGTGGGGGAATGGAGGGGTTGGCAGTGAGAGGTGGTTCTTCGTAATGTGGCCACATGGCAGAAATAGCCTAATAACACATTTCACATTTGAAGGCATAAACATGATTAAACCTCTTCAGACAAAACAAAGTAAAACAAAACAGATGTAAAATCAGGAAGTGAATGTGAATTATTATCTATATTATATATATATTAAGTATTTCTTATTTGGGACTCAACCTCTGTGGGAACGTTTGGAGGAAACATACTTGTTTTTGTCCAGTTGCATTTCAATGTATCGTCCTCCAACTGTCATCGCATATTTCAGTGTCTGTGGTCGTAAGAGCTGCAGAAGAGAACATGCTCCTGTTAATTACCATTCACAACCAGTTTCAGATTCAATTGAAAGAAGAAATATACAATAAATTCTGTGATCAGATTAAATAAAAAAAAAAAAAACCTGAGTGTGTTGTGTGACGGTGTGAAGTCTCACAGGTTTCACCACCTCAAAGTCTGCCGACCCGCCAGGCTGATGACTTTCTGTGAAGCAAGCTCATTTTACATTCACATTTCACATTCATTCGACTTTATTGTCATTGCACACGAGTTACAATGAAAATTGCAGTAGCAGGGAGCCGCCAGCCACTGCGTCCGTGCACCGCCATCTTGAGGATCTTGAGAGTAACTCAAAGACCACATTCAGGGCCTCGACAAGAAAATTAGTTCTCTTCAGGACCTACTCCATGAGGAACTTGGACATTTACAGCTTTGATTGTGGCCTTTTGTTTATATGTTGGAGAAAAAAGTAATTGGTTTCTCGATCATGTTTAATCGTCCTTCTACTTCATCAGTGGATCCAACAGGACACACTGAAGATTCTTACCTTAACTACTACCAGTAATCATTTCTTTGAAAATTCGTTCCCCTGTGGTTGAGTTCTAATGGACATCTGAAAACTGGTGTTTTTCCTGTAGAACACTGCACCAGTCTGCTGACCCCAGTTTGACCCTCTAGCAAGACAATAAGACTGCCCTGCAGGGAAGAGGATCCAGTGACTCACCTGAGGGCCTGCGCAATGTGTGCAGGAACAGGACCCATAGCAGGAGTTTACCCGTCATGGCCACATCCGCTCAGTGGAACAGAGCAGATGTGGGTTGTAGAGATGTGACAAACGTTGCATCTCTACGGGTCACAGCTATTTTAACTGACTCATGAGAACCAAGTCACAGTTGCGTTTGGCAGCTGCAAATCCAGCAGCAATTCCCTTGAACCTCTGCTTCAAAGCTTACTTTGATTCACAAAATATCATGTGATCAATGAAGCAGTAACTGCTTCGGTTGCCTGAGCGAATCCCGTTGCTGTTTCAAACCACCCAATACTAAAGACTTCATCTATGTATCAAACCACCCAATACTAAAGACTTCATCTATGTATGCAAGCCTCATTGAGGGTGTGTCCTAAACACTGGGGAAGCTGTCAGCAAAAAAAGCAACCAGTTGAGTCCAAAAACTGAACAAAACCTTTGAGACCCATGTACATAATCACACCCTGTCATCATATTGCTCCCATCTACTACACTATATGTTTAGAGAATCAAGCGGTCAGTCAAGTCTTTACAGGAAATTATTTCATTATCACTCACACAAACCCATGTTACACTTATCCTGTTCTGATGTTACTGAAACAAAGTGTTGAATGAATGGCACTATTTTCGATATAAGTGATGAAGTGGTTGAATACTGGTCCATTGCTTCATTTGAACTTAACTACAATAAATGTAAAATAATAAATACAACACTGACTGTTGTCGGTCCAGACAGTGTTGAATAAAGCCTGAGTGGCTGAGTTATTTCAGTAAAGGAGGTGATACCAATGATCATTTCCATTTAAAATGTGTTGCCCCAGGTTGAGTTCTAATGAATGCAACGAGGACACACTGGTAAAGATTTATCACACTGGTGAAGATTAAAAGCCTTGGTGACAACGCATAGTTCCTCTAAACACTAATAGATGTTTTTCCTCTAGAACACTGCAGCATCACTCTGCTGCCTAGTTTGACCCTTTACTAAGACCCTCCTGAGACCAAGCAGGCAAGAGGATCCAATGACTCACCTGAGGGCCTGAGCAATGTGTTCAGGATCAGGACCCATAGTAGGAGTTTACCCATCATGCTGCACCTGGTCAGTAGAACAGAGCAGACCTGGGTTCTAGAGATGTGACGTTTGTATACAAGTCAAATCCTTTGAACAGCTATTTTAAATGACCAATGACAACCACGTAGCAGTTGCATTTGCTTGCTATAAATTGAAACTCGACCTTTAAGTCTGAGCAGCATTTCCCTTGAACCCCTGCTTCAAAGCTTGCTTTAATGCACTAAAAAGTCATGTGTCTAATGATGTATGAAGCATTAACTGCTGTGGTTGCCTGAGTGAATCATGTAGCTGGTTCAAACCAGCCAATACTACTTCATGTGTATCGTAATGTGAATTTCTCTTATGAAATCAAATTAAGTATCTATCTATCTTCACTTGCAAAGCAACAGCTATGTATATAACCAGTAACATGAGTATAATGTGTTGTGCGTGTTCTCAAAAGCTTGAGACGTTGTCAGCAAAAAAAAGCACCAGATGTGGACAAAAACAGGAAAAAAAAAATCCCCATCTCATGTACATAATCACACACCCTGTTATCATATCTCTCCAACCGTCACTACTTATGTTTAGAGAATCAAGTGGCCAATATCATGCAAACACTTGACCCAAATGCAGACTCAGACAAAATTGGGGTGCAGAGGTGCAAAGTTGGCAGTAGTCATGTGACCTTTGAAGCAGACGCTTCGATACTGTCCTGAGCTCCCAAAGCACTAGTGTTTCGAAACACTGCTTCGGAACACGGTACAGATACAGGTGATTTTCTTTGGTTTGAATCGTGTCCTTTGTTTTCAGTCTGTCTACCGGAGTCCCATCCAGCCTAATTCCTGCAATCTGTTTCTTTTCAACCGCAACAACAGTATGGTTACTTTTGACACTGGTTTGTTAAATTTTTTTTGCATACATCTTTGTGTATGTTTACTGCTTCTCTGTGCATAACAGTTCTATTTTTTCTTTGCGCTCCTTTTTCTCGTGCACCACCTGAAGCAGTTTCACTGTAGATGCTGTTGAATATGAACAAAACAAACCTTCTTCCAAGTAATTTGTTTATTGTAAATTTCTATTGTGAGATCAAGTGAAGTATGTATCTATCTATCATTGCTTTGTTATGATTGCTGAACTAAATTACATCACCACCAGAGGGCACTATAATCTTTTAAATGTCTAACATCTTTTTTGTGTGTTTGCGTGGCCAGGCCTCTGTGGAAACATTTGACTTTATATATTGATAGCAAATAGACGACACAACACACACACTGTCCCGCCTGTGGCTTGACCTCACTGATTGATGATCAATCTGTCTGCAGGATTTTCCAGAAAAAACTTTCAGCCTTGATCCCTATAACATCTTTGAAAAGATAGCCCCACACACTGACAAACACCTGAGGCATGCTCTTGTCCTGGGACAGGAACCTGCAGCACCTGCAGACCAATGGCACACAGCACACAGCAACTTCTGCAGATGGTTGAGGTTGTTTATGAGGTGTGTAATGGAAAAATTGTACTTTATGTATTTTATAACTATCTCCTTATTTCCCGTCTTATTTGCTTATTTATTAGACAAATGTTTCACAACCAGTGTGAAACAGTTCTGGTTTTCCAACCACACTCCTTGAAGGCCGAGTATCTCTTTCCGAAACATGGGTGCGACTACATGAGATGACGTTGCACCGACCTGAGCCATATGTTCAAAGAATGTTTTAACGACTCACATCCAAAAAAATATTTGAGCACATGCACATCTTTGTCTTCCCAGTAACAGGACTGAACAACCATCCTCTGGTATTCAGGGAATCACTCTGCTTAGACTGCTCCCTTCTCCTGTAGCATAAACCTAACAAAGACCAATTGGCTTTACTCTTTATTTCTTTTCTCCACCAGTGCAGCAATAAATTAAAACAACAGATGAAAGAAAAACAACAACATTGGAATCTTGTGCTATTGGTGTATTCGATCAGTAGTATTTCAGGTTTATAAAACTCTGAAACAATTGTACTCTTTGACCATGAAACACTGTTCATATTTAACACATGTTTAACACATTCAAAGCTGTATTTAGAAGCTGTATTTAGTATGTCACATGAATGAATATATATGATTTACCATTACTAAATGATTCCAACAGCAGACAGAAGGTATTTTTTGAAGTTTTATAACACTTGTTTTTTGGAGAAAAACCTCTACTATTACATCATCCTCATGTCCAGTTCTACATATAAACCTGAGACCCAATAATTACATCCAATGATGAATAATGGTGAGATGTGGTTGGTTGTGGCTGCAGAATGTCGTCTGCACACACATCAAGCACTTTTGGCCTCGTGGCTATTGATTTATGCCACGTGCCCCAAACTGGAGCACAGCGATTCCTCTTGCTGACATGGATGCACAATCCTTCGCTCAAATCTGCAGCTAGATTAATATCTCAGCGTTGGATGCTGCTGCTGCTGTGAACTGACTGCTGACCCAGTTTCAGGATTTTACTTGATCTGTCGCTCTATGTTGTTGTTGTTGTTGTTGTTGTTGTTGTTGTTGTCAGGTTTTATTGAGCGTTTCACGTTAGGTCAACAAGCCTCAGCCCACAGACGGTCAAATGTTTGATGCTCAGTGACCAGTTTTCTCGTTCTCCATTGATTTGTCACTGGGTAAAACCAGTTTGAACCAGCCTGAAGCTGGAACTAGCGCGGTCTCTCAGTTCCACCTCTGCGGCAGCACACTAATTCCGAAAAGATCAGCTGGTAGACTTCCTCCTAATCTTTTATGATCATTACTCAACACTGGTTTTACCCATGTTGACTTCATTCATCACAAGCAGATGTGCAATGATGATAATAATGATAATAACAACAAACACAATAATGATAATAATAATAATAATAATAATCAGGAAGTTGAAGACATATAATGAAATATGTTTGAGTGCCACACCCATTGTGAATTGCAAATTGCTATTTATCTATTTATCATTTATTATTATTTAATTTATTTATTGCGATACGGGGGCAGATCAAATAATTATTCTTCTGCTTCATTTCATTCATGTTTTTGTGTTCGTGTTACATTGTTCTTTTCTTACAACACTAAACATGAGAAGCACGCTACTCAGTTTTCTCTCATCGATGGTCCGTGTTTATGACATGCACTGACGGTAAATCAACAGTGTTCCTCCAAAGCATCTGTCCAACAAATTAACTCATTTGAACTCAGGACATGTTTTGGTTCAGGAGAACTGGTTTGAGTGATCAGGGATCTTTCATTTTCAAGGGATAAAGTAGACTGTTTTCATGCCCATACAGTGATTTTATGTTGTAATGTCTTTCCAGTTTTGACTTTTCTGCTGCTACATCGAAATGAATGAGCATGAAGACAATACATAGACAGATAAAGACACAGTAGATGAGCCAAATCATGCAAAAAAGAAAAGAAAGAAAATGAAAGATATGAAAGGTATGAAAGATACAGTAAACCTAAAGTATGTTATATAAAGGCAATAACTAAAATAATAATAGTCAGACATGAGAATATAGATTAATAACTAATGTTTGTATAATATCATTAATATTACATAAACTGCAGTTTTGAACATGTTCAGGTGATGTAGAAACAAGGTGAAAACATGCTTGAAGCTTCTGTCACAAACAGAAAATTCATAGCAAATCAATGACCTCTGACCCAGTGCTGACTTGGCTTAGGTTATCTTAGCTTAGTTCGCCCTGGGTTATCTTTGCATTTAACATAGAAACAGAGGAATAGCTCCTGGGGCTGCTGGGCGTAGCTAAGCTAGCTGGTTGTGTTCTCCTGCCACAAATGACTTCATTAGTGCGTGTGCCCTCTCATCTCGCCGCTATGACCTCTCTGTCACGGCACCAGAAACAATGGGCCGAGCGGCCGCTTCGGCAGCCTCCTTTGGCTGGCGTCAAGCCAAACATAGAGCGGCACTCCGTCTACTTCCCGGTTGTGTCCACCCAATTACAGCTGCTATGACGCAAAATATAGACGAAAACCATGGAAACTTTTGCAGCCCATGCCAGAAAGCAGATTTAGTGAAAACCCTGAGTTAGTTTGTTTTTTAGTTCACAATTTTAATAATGTTTACATAAACTGGCAATAATCAAGCAAGCATCTTTAAAGTTGCATGTGTTTCAATCAATGACCCTGAAAGGGTCATAATTTTCTTCATTTCAGGATTACAATATCTGGGTTTTCACTAAATCTGCTTCCTCAAACAGAAAGGGAGACTAGGTGACAGAACTACAAACAACACTCTCATTCTCAACATTCTCCATAGAAGCGTGTCTGCCCAGGGCGTCCTGGGATTACTGCACTGACCCACCACTCGTTCGATGCTGCTCTGACCCACAAAGACTAAAACCAACTCTCTCCACCCTCTGTCTCAAACTGTGTCTCCATGGAAGTAATGAGGACTTAGGCCAGTTCATTGTGAGTTAACTCACCTGGGGTTGAAGTTCATGTGTGACTCTGCTCTATAGACACAAAAACTTTATATACATTTACAACTAGTTTTGTCCCTGTAACCTTTGAGCTGTACTGAGATGATGTGGCTCAGAGGTGGTCACCCACTAATCAGCAGGTTTCTGGTTTGAATCCGGGAAAGGCCTTCTTCACTCTGCAGGTTTTCATGCTCAATTCTGATTGAGAATTGCAACATCTGTCTCACTTCAGTGACGTAAAAGTCAAATGAAATGTATCATGAGTGTTGAGACTGATTTATGCTGTTCAGACTCTCACAAAAAAAATAGATATGGGAACATATTGGCAAAAACAGTGTGTGTGTGACACATGATGTCTTAAAATATCTTCAGTTTGAACCAGTAATGACACGTTGACAACTTATGAGGTAGATGTCCCGATGAAAGCTCCTGACCCTGTGAGCCCTCTCCGAGTATGCAAATAAGACTGCCACTCGTCGCGACAGGAAATTAGTAGCAATATACATAGTAGCATAATCAGTTACATTCCTGGACACAAATATTTCATTACATTTCAGTTACTATATATATATGTGGTATTGTAAAGTGTGTGTGTGTTGAACCTGGAAGAAAAACCAACATATCATGATGAAGCAGTAGACTAGTGACCTGAATATGATGCACCTGATTGGGGGCCAACACATTCTGGTACAGTTCAGGTTCTGTCAGTCACATGGACATGCACAGTTTGGCCTCAGGCGCCTGTGGAGCAGCCGGCTGTGAATCCAGCTGCAGCCGGATTGAACTGGTTTTCAGTGTAATGATGCCTCGCACTGCCTGGGTGTCGATGCAGGCTCAGTCATTTAATCTGCATGCATGGACCTACAGATGGGGGTGCTGGTCTTTGTTGGAGGTTGTGCAACATATTTCAGTCGAACAAACCTCTTTTAAAGATATAAAAAGACAGCAGATCCAATATGAAGCAGCAGGAACGAGTTCCATGTCTGATCCTTGTCAAGTCAAGGAGACGCTGGCATTTGTCTCTTGCCGCTGTAACGATCTGTGATGATACACTGTTCGGAAGAATCCAACCAATTCGCATTCCTTTGAGTATTAACTGATCAGTGTTTGTGGATTAACTGGTCAGTGTATGAACTGATTCTGTATTTTAGTGTCAAGCAAGTGTTGCCCAT
Organism: Aeoliscus strigatus; assembly: GCA_901007665.1. Classification (NCBI taxonomy): domain Eukaryota; kingdom Metazoa; phylum Chordata; class Actinopteri; order Syngnathiformes; family Centriscidae; genus Aeoliscus; species Aeoliscus strigatus. The sequence goes on from CAAKHB010002684.1 coordinate 16,032, forward strand.
GGTGACTGTTAGATGTTTTAATGGTTAAGTGAGTGAGTTTATGCATCCTCATTGCTCAGTAAAAGTGGAATGCCGTCAATAATAATAATAATAATAGTGTTAGCAATAATTATAATGTTTTCAAGGAACCACAGTAGAACGCTATCTAATGCATGTGTCATTTCATTGACACAACTGAGCTATGCAAGAAAGTCCCTGGTTCGCTTCCTGGCCATGGATCTGTCTGTGTGAAGTTTGCATTCTCGCTCTGTGTCTACGTGCGTTCTCTCCAGGTACTCCGGCTTCTTCCCACCTCCAAAAGCATGCTGATCAATCACTCTTCATCACCCGTAGGTGAATGTGAGTGTGAGTGGTTGTCTGTCCTTCATGTGTTCCTTTGATGGGATGGGGACTCGTCCAGGTCATACCCTTACGTTCACCTTTTGACAGCTGGGATCAGCTAAAGCACGACCGTGACCCGTAACCAAGGCAAGCGGGAGAAGATGAATGAATGAATGAATGAATGAAGCTGTGAATATGTTGAAACATTGTTTTCTCTGGGGTTAGTTGTACTTTGAATCGTTTGATCAATTTCAATAACAATATAACATAACATTATGAGTTATGTATTTGCCTCCGACTTGTCTGGAGAAACAGTTTCTGATGAATCTGCTGATCTGAGTTATATAAGTAGGAACCAGATGTGTCTTTCATGAACCTTATCATCAAATGAAATTTCTGTCTCATCTCCACAACAACAACAACAGAATGATTTCACGATATTTTTACACACCACCGACGGTAAAAGGATTATGACAAGACAGCTGGCGTGATCTCATAACACATCAAATCCACTGTGGGCATGTCCAATTCCTGCAGGAACCTCAGATTGCTTCCTGGTCTGAAAATGGTCTGTGAGCAGGTGAAGCAGCTGACAACATGGATGGACCGTCACAAGGTGCGTTATGGTGATAAATAAAGAAGAAGTTTAAAAAAACCTCCTGTCTCCAGCGATCGGAGGACAAAACCTGTTTGGCTTCAGTGTCTTTTATTTAGACAGTGCCAGAGTGTTCAGTGTGGACAGGACAGCTCAACTTCTCGTAGACAAGAGAGACGAACTGCCTATTGTAGACAGGACATGCTCAGTGTGGACAGCAGCGCCAGGTCAGCAGATCAAGGCTCCTGTTTCCATCTTATTGTGCGTTTCTCGAGTATTGTCTCTGGTGAACCTTCGGGTCATAAATATGCCATTTGATTTTTCTCTTTTTATTCTGCAGAGGTGCATAGACATTCCCGTCGCCTGTCGTACGGCTCGACACAGACAGTTATCCTGTGGAGACTCATTGTTCCAGCCAGCAGACCTGGAAACTGCAGCTGTCAGTAACAATTGTTTTCAAACCCAACAAGGATCCTCAGCACATTGTTCTGCTCCGCACACACACACACACACTCACACTGTGTGAACACTTCCTGATGGCCTGACTTTCCTTGTCCATATAAGGCACCAGTGCAGTCGACATTTTTTTGGGATAGGAATCATTACACAAGTGTGTGTCTGACACCATTGCTCTTGTTTATGAGGAGAGTGGACTGTTTAAAGGGAAACGCCTTCCAACCTTATCAGCTCAGATCAGCAGCCTGCGTGGGGTCAAAGTTCAGCTCCTGCTGTAAACACACACAACTCAACTCCCACCTGGAAAAACAAAATGCAAGCCAAATATTTTTAGTGCTGCTAACTGGAAGGGGAGTTTAATCAAGTATTCAACCACTAAAACATTATTTTACTGTTCAGAAATCCAAGTAAATAAATATAATTTCACATCAAGAAATAATAATGTGGTTTAGTACTGTTTGTAAAATCGTAATTTAAAATATGTATGCGTTCATTTATTCAGTTAAAATAATATTTTAGTGTTACGAACGGCAGCGTCACACAAACTCACACCTCAACCCTTGCTTTTGTAGGTGGGAGGAAGCTGGAGTACCTGGCGAGAACCCACTTCACCCCCAGGGAAGCATGCAAACTCCATTAAGAAAGATCGGACGCCAGGAATCGAACAAGGGACGTTCTTGTCGCCCCATCACAGAAACAACCCATACACATCCAGTACAGTTAGCACCCTGCAGCTGCCGGGAACGTCCACTGCCGACGAACCAACCACGCCCCCCCCCGCCCCCCGCCCCCACCAGCCTCAGCCCTATAAAAGCAGCCTGCGCCTTTTTGTGCAGACACACTAGCTCCACCGCAGCCGACTGTCGCCGTCCTCCCCCCGGCTCCCTGTGCACCAGCGCCAAGACACAAAGAGACAAGATGTCCTACGTGTCCTCTGAGTGTCGCCGGGTCGGTCCGTGTGTCCACGGCAACAAATTTGACACCGCGCACCGGAAGAAGGCTACTGCCAACATCTTCGAGAACGTCAACCAGGACGCGCTGATGCGACTGTTCCAGAAAACGGGGGACATGAAGGCGGAAGAGAGAGTCCGGAGCATCTTCTCCTACACGCAGGACCCGGACGAGACGGCCCGGGCCCTGATGGCTCTGAAGCAGCGGAAGAAGGACAAGTTCCTGCAGATCGCTGGGATGCTCCGGCATCTGCTCAAGCTGCGCTGAGGGTTCATCGTCTGAGCCTGGTTCTCTTTCTGGCTCACGTCGGAGCTGAAACCGGAAACGTGACTGGACGGACCCGTCGTCACCTTGGACGCACAGAAATGTGGAGATGCAGCGAACCGCCTGGAGGAGACACTCCATGGATGGAGCTGTCAGGGAGTCCTGCCAGGAGCCGCGTGAACGGACCGGAAACAAGAAGGACGTCAGATGTGTGTGGAACATCTGCAGATGATCAGTGAAGCTGCAGCTCGGTGCAGCTGCAATTGGACTTTCAGTGCCGAAGAACCTCCACGAATGCCTGAACAATTGCCTTTTGCTCTGACTGTCATGAGGCCACTGATGTTTCTCTCCAACATGCAGTAGCACAAAGACCTGCTGTCTCTTTGTTGACGTTTTTTTTTAAATGAATAAATTATTGCTTTTGTACAAAAAGTTCAACTATTGTTTGTGCTTATTGGAAGAGGAGCAACTGGACCTGACAGAAGATCAGTGTTTCAGGAGCGAAAGTAGAATAACAGTTTCTATTGTAAACATTTTTCGGTGAACATCTGTGAATTTACACAGAGACCATCAGTCATTTTTACCCCTCAGACCAGACCAGTGTTTTTGTAGATTTATGTGTTGAGCAATGATGTCACGCAGCGGCAGCTCATCAGAAATGATGAGTCATGAAATTTCTTCTTAAAACAAATTCTTGCTTTTCTTCTGATGCAACAGGACATTTGAGGGGAAACGACTGGTGGATGCTGCAGTGAACTGTCACAAAGCTGTTTGTGCCACAGCAGACCGGTGAAAACCGGTTCAGCTCAGGCTGAGTGTGTGTGTGTGTGTGTGTGTGTGTGTGTGTGTGTGTGTGTGTTGAATCATCCCTGCTCACCAGATAAGAGTCTAAGCAGCATTACAGGGTTTAGAGGAGTTTGTGGAGGCTTTGCTTCTTCATCACCCTGTGATTCTTTACTCTTGACAGAATGGTACACAAAGACCCCCCCTTCC
>CAAKHB010002684.1:28949-58901 GCA_901007665.1 Aeoliscus strigatus
GCACAGCCCAATCAGCACTATCAGCATGGAGACAAGATGAAGTGTCAGCTGGAATGCAAACACACGGGCCGGAATCCCTGAGTCTCAAGCAGCTCAGCAGAAAAGAAGATGTAGAAGATTGAAAGATGTAACTTCAAACTCAGTATCTGATTCTATTTTCAACTGTCTGGGCAGACACATACAGTAAGTAACACTTACACTACTTGCTATACTTCTGCATAATTTGTTGGATCAGTGACCAGTAGATTTTACTGATAAAGCAGATTGTTTTTTTCTGCCAAGATGTATTGATTTCATTTATGAGTGCATCACTCATATCTCTAAGATCACAAGTTGATGTTCTGTGCATAAATGAGCCTTCTGTGAAACACAACAGGCTGCTGTTAGTTAGATTATTGAAATGACAGTTGTGAGTGGAGGTTTTCATGTTGGATGAGGACACAGCTCACAGAGAGATGGATGGGTGGGTAAAGTGGTGGGTAAAATGACTTTTCGCTGTCTCTGTTGTGTGTTGACAAGTGAAATGGCAGAAGAACATGCAGACACATATGACGGAGAAACACAAAGGCTGAAAACACGATTGAAACAATAGACCTGCAAACGAGCCTAAAGGAGACACTGGTGCGAGCACCTGAGGGAAAGCAGAGAGCTGATTGGATGAAACCCGAGGCGTGACAGAGGACAGACACAAGACTACAGACGGGCAGGGTGAGGGTGAGCTTCGAAGCATTTCAAGCAATTGTGGCAGCAAAGTGTTGAGGTTTCAAAGCAATTCGACACATGCACCTCCACGGTGACATCTGGTGGCAAGTTTTATGAAATGCACATGTGACGTTAAAGAATCTGCTTCGAACGTGGACAAATGAAACACTTGGATTGTGTTACAGTCTGAAATTATTTTGGCTTAAACCAAAAAATTGGAAAACATGAAATTAAAACACAACATGACACATGACATAAAACATAAAATATAAATAACAAAATTCAAGTTCTCCCTAGTTTATATTTTTTTCTTTTCAAATGTATGCATTTGTCACAAAATGAACTGATCAAAAAACTAACTAATAAATGTTTCACTAGCAGTAGTTGCATCATTGTTCAGGTTTAGAAGCATTCAACAGTATGTGGAATTGTACAGTCTTTTCATATTGTATTTTATATTTTACAGTCTTTTTATATTATATTTTTATATTTTATATCTAAGCTATTTTTGCACCTGCTGCTTGAGAGATGCTACTTTTAATAATTTCGTTGTGCTTTGACAAGAACAATGACAATAAAAGGCATTCTATTCATTCTATACTAACCAGCAAATAGTTGACACGTATATACTAAAATCACAGGAAACATTTGCATACACATGGTGATTACACAGCACTTAGATAAAATATGGAAAGTAGATGTGTTGATCAAGTGTGAAAACGTCTGGAGGCTTGATGCATTCCCCTCTCGTCCATCACAGTCCTACGATGAGCTGTCCTTAGATAGAAGATGTGAGCGTTGCTAATCCCATCACAGTGAAAACAACCAGGGGGCACGAAGAACTCATGCAGCCAAGTTTGATGCAACAGAGGCGAGCATGAATAATTCATGGCCTGCTTTCCAAAGAAGACACATTTGTGTGCGTGTGACTCGATTAAATAGACGGAGGCTGTTATGTGCACATCACACTTGTGCAGGAAAAATTGTCCACAGTCTTCATCTCTTAACGGCTGAGGCTCAGAGCAGAGCTACGTTGTATCAGCACTTACCAAAGTCATCAGGTGACGGTTTGAACGGTTTGAAGAACGGTTTGTTCTTGTGTTTGAAAACTGCTTTGGTTCTCATCATCACACTGGTGTATGAGAATCCGGTTTTATAATCTGATGGTTTCACATTCTGCATTGGATGTCTCCTGATCTCTCCTTCCTGGTGATGATTCCTCAAGATCCACTGAGTAGTTGTAGTTGAATGTGGCAGAGATTTGTGTCGGAGGCAAGAACTCAAGTCTCAGATCAGAGAATCAGACTTTTAATCATAGGGTTCAATTTTTTCTTTTGGCATGAGACTCAGACCAGACAGCTGAAAACAAATTTTTCACTGTCACAATTTTTCATCACTGACTGAGAATCATCCTTCTTCCTGTGCTCTCCTCTTCCCTCATCCTCTTTTGTGCCTCCAGCTTCAGTCAGTATTAGCAGGATCCAGGTCACAACGGGTCCTCACTTGAAGCGTTGTTAATCTGGAGGCAGGCTGTGTGCTCAGAGGCGCAAATGTCACATGCAGCAATTTGTCAAATGTCAGTAAATGCCTTAGCTCAGATGTGTATATGTTCATGTTTGTCTGCTGAGAACCTCTATCTGTATCATTAGTGAGCTGGTTCTGCTGCAGCTGTAAAGGACAAAAAGCTTCACCATGAAACGTTTGGACAGTGTTTTCACTGCAGCAAAATTGATTTAATTTGGCCTTGTTTCATACAGTGTGAAAAACAACACATCCTCTATACTTCCGACAGAGGTTTAACTCCAACATTTGTTGGCAGAAAAAAGCGTGCAGAGTAAAGAAGTATTAATGACACAGAACAACAATATAAACCTGAACAAACTGCTTCATGCTTTATCACAATACTTAAACAGGAAACATGTTGAACCCACAGATGCTCACTGCTGTCTGTGTGCGCGCACCCCCCCCCCCACACACACACACACCTGCTACCCTTGTTGTTGTACTTATTTTTCACTACTTCTGATGATCCAACATGTGACATATTTTCATCTTGTGAAGTGAAACCAGCTAAACATGGTTCAAATGTGTGTGCAAACAAACGACCCATGTGTATTTTCAGATCCACAAGGCAGACCGGATTGTTGCATCCGAATGATTCCAGCCCGAGGATGTGGTGGCTCCAGTGACCATATGACATTGTGCTGAGTTGGTGAAGCGTGTCTGAGGGCAAAGTCAGCAGGATTTTCTAATTTCCACATTAACATTGGACAGAACTGCTCCATTCGCAATGACCAGCTGTCCTAAACCATGTAATCAAACAATACAACAGCCACCATGTATAAACATAACCAGTCAGCATTGGACAGAAAAAGACCCTCCATCGATTCATGCAGCAGTGAGCAGCTGATGGATTACCTCCACCACGGGTTAATCTGTTTTATCTGTTAGCATCCGTAAAAGCTCTGAAAAAAAAAAAAAAAAAAAGATACTTCTCTCTGGTTTACTTAAATTTACACGACGGTCAAAATAACCGTCATATCCAATCCTTGTCACTCCAAGTAATAATAAAAGAATCAGTACTTTCCTGTTCATTCCTCAGCATCACTCCAAATGTCCAACTGCCACACCTAGGTCCTTGTGTGTGGATTTCATACTGAAACATGGCGTATGTTAAATTCCAGAAAACTTTGTATGCAAAATATTCCAGATGTAATAAACCACTCTTATGCGTGGTTTATTACATCGCATAAGAGAACATTTCCTTCATACATCTCAATCATGTCATACCAGACCATGCCTACACGCCTCCAATTTACATATGCAAATGATTGTAAACAGACCCTCCACTTGGATTTTCCGTCTCTGCCCAATCAAATAACGCAAATTTAAGTTATGATTAAAACTGAGACGAAGAGGAACTTCACAGAATGGGAGTTGAAGACGCTCATTCATGAACCTGAGGTGCATAAAAACAATCTTTTTTTCTCCACATTGTTCTCTAGCCTAAAGTGAACAGAGAGAAAGTGAACTCCCCCATTATGAGCAAAGAGTAACTGGTCTTACAGGGTGATGGGAGCACCTGTGGGTGACTGATACATAACGTACTCACAAATTGTCATTATATGAGTTGTTTTGTGAGTTATATTGTGATTATATGAGATAAACAAGGTTCATGCTTAATCATGCTAGGCTATGAAAGAGGAAATCAAAAGACTTGGTTTGACTCTTCCATTTATTATCATTCAGCAGACAGTGAGGTAGCAGAGGATTGTGAGAAACAGCCCCGGCCTTGTGTCGCAGACACAGGATCGATCCGTCTGCCAGAGGAGATCGGTAGAGTCACTGAGCGCCTGAAATTAAGAATACTCAGTCAGTGAACGCTGTGTCACCTGTATACCTCATAGCCAAAGCCACGCCCCATGTGGGTACCCGTCCCAGCTCACAGTCCATTGGTAAGAACGTTAGCGATGGTCAACCGCTGTCAGCAACTGAACTGTGCTGACGAGTGCAGGACGATGCAGAGATCACTGCAACTGTTCCATTTGACCTCCAAACTCTGGACTTGACTTAACACCCTCTAGTGGCTTGGAACCAAAGAGGCTATTAGACTTACTTTATTACACTAACTGTTGGCAAAACTGCAATGGATTATGAGTAGGGGATTTTCTTCATGGTTGTTTCATTTGGTGTGACACAATCAAGCAGTGAATTTGTCTCTGAGAGCTCATGTTTCTACATTCACTTCTATGTCACTCTGTCACACTGTGCGTATGAGTATGTTTGTGCATGTATGTGTATATTTGTGTGTGTGTGTGTATGTATGTGCATATTTGTGTATGCATTTGCATGTTTATGTACGTACAGATGTGCTTGTGTGTATGTGTATATTAGCGCATGTATGTATGTTTACATGCTTGTGTACTTACCTGTGTATACATGTGTAAGAATGAAGAGCTGGTTTTCACTCTCAGCTCCTTTCTCCTCCATCACATCAGTAAAGTGCCACGTCATTCTCAAACGTTCAGACAGGAGTTGTTCTCCAGTTGTTCTTTTGTCCTTCATCACTTGTTAATATGTCAGAAATTCACTCTGATACACAGAAGAACATCCGTGATCGGAGGACAGTGCTGTTTTTACGCTGTCACATTACCATGCTGGATTTTTCTTCTTCTACATTTGGTTTCATTCATGTTTGATGTGATATTCCCCTGACGAGCACAGAGAGGATGACTGAGAATGGATTCAGGTTGAAATGCCAAATGAAATCATGCTGAACGCGTGATGGATTGAGGCAAGGTTACAGTGGAAGGGCAGAGCTCAAAGTGACTCACACATGTGTCTCACTGACAAACAGCGAAGAGATCACTAGCAAAGATGGTCTTACATAAATACACTACATGCAGAGGAATGTGAAATGATTTTTTATTAATGTGCTCTCTTGAATCTGTCAAGATTCTTGAATATATAAAGATATCCTGTAGAGCGACACGACGTGCAGTGGTTATCACAGTCGACTCGTAGCGAGAGGGTTCTTGGTTTGATTCCTGACCATGCATCTTTCTGTGTGGTGCTTACATGCTCTCCCTGTTCTCTCCAGGTTCTCCGTCTCCCCTCCCCCACATCCAAAATCATGCTGAGGTGAATTGTCTGCTCTAAATTGCCTGTAGGTGTGAATGTGAGAGTGAACTGTTGTCCGTCCTTCATGTGGCCCTGTGAGGAGCTGGTGACTGGTCCAGGTTGGGTCCAGTCCACCCTGACATACACCTGCTGACAGCTGGGATCAGCTCCAGCACGACTGCAACCCGTAACTGGAGCAGGTGAAAGAAGATGAATGAATGAGTGAATGAAATCATTGAGACTGTGCAAACAAAAAATCTCTCTATGGGACAGAAGATTCTAGGTCGATTTCACCAATTACTGATTCTATTTCTAATCAATAAGGGGAAAGTTGAGTTTACTCTGCTGATCTGTTGTTTTCATTTTAAAGGGCCCAACATGTTTGTTTATATAATGAATGTTCAGTACATATGAACAGGAAATACTTTTGTGAATCAACTCGTCCTGCTGACTCTTTCGGTTTCTTGACACAGGAGAAACTTTGATTTACTTAGTTCAAAAAGGCATTTGTTTCTTCGACAGCTGTCACTGGCAGGTCTGATTAAACTTACATTTTGAATATGGAGGTCTGTAGATGACTTCAGAGCAGGATCCAACAGTTTGGACAGGTTCATGCTGCTGCTGCGTCCTTGAGGACGACAGAAGGACGGACTCTGCTGGTGTGTCCCAGTGTCGCTCAGCAAACAACACAACCTGATAGGGTTCAGAAAACAGTGACGGGCTGTGGAGTGGGTTTGAGCTTGCCTCAGCAAACCTGAGATCCTGTTGATGAGAGTGTAGTTCCACACGTAATATTTACACAGTGAAACACGAGTGTGTGTGCATGAATATTTCATTGCTATCTGCTACAAAGCTGCAGAGAAAACCATCGAGCTTCATAACATTTTGTAACTGAATCAAAATGTGTAATGCATAAATCAGGAAACAGGTTGTTTGCCTGTCCTCTTCATGTCCCCTCTTCTGGATCCTAACCTTTAACTAGCACTCCTGAAACATACATGACCTTAAAGAGTTAAATGGGACAAAGCTGTGACCTTTTAGGGTTACATATGGTAGGAGTAATTTATACATACATAATACTATATACTCCCAGTCTGTGCATTATGTAGTGTATAAAAAATGTGACATCTACATGACCTTTTGGGGTTAAATGTGACATATATGTGATCTTAAAAGGCTGACGGTAAGACGTGAACTTGTAGGATTAAATGTGATGTATACTGTATGTGACCTAAGGTTGAGAAAGACGGGTTACATCTTAATGATTTATCTCTGATGGATGTGTTGGTCATGTGACATGTATGACATTGACATTTTGATGCTACAACAAATGCACAGCAAAATGCCTGAGACACAACATCCACTCTGCAGATATGTTATATGCTATATCTATATATTATTCATGACAATTTTGAAAAAAATCAGACCCAGGTCACTTTCATATGTGCTCCTATGTCAGATACATATGTGATGTTTTTCAGAGTGTCTTCAGTCTCAACGCTTATGTCACATTTAACCCAATTTTTACGTCATTGAAATGAGACAGAGACAGACCATCCACACAAACATCTGCACAGAGGGAGCATCTACTGCTCCATCATATGTCTGCTCACTCTCTCTCTTCTTTCTTAATCTACTTCTTTGTTTTGTCACTTGATCATACACATGTATAGCATCCATTTATGTGTGTGTATTTGCAGTCACATTTCAAAACGTGAACTATGGCATTAACATATGCAGAGTGAACGAGGCCTAATAGACAATAATCTGAATAAAAGATGTGAACGAAGGACAATGAGCTTGACCTTCATCTAACACACGTTGTACCTCAGGAGACGTTTCAGAGAAACTTCAATATGAACAAATTGAATAGTATAGTCACACCTCAGAGAACTGAAGTGGTTGAGAGGCAACAGACAAACACACACACACACACACACACACACACACACACACACACACACACACACACACACACACAGACTGACATGCTGACTTGAATAATGTACAGAGAAGAAGGTGGAGGAAACCAAGCAGGAAGTCAAGAAAACACTCACATGCTCAATGATCATGTTCAATCAATGTGACACAGGTGGCTGATAATGGCTGATGGACAGCAGGTGTGCACACACAGTGGAATGCATATCAAAAATACATGAATGCTCCCCCCAGGTGCAGCTTGCGTGCTGAACTACATGCGACATGCAGCTGCTGGGGGCCAGAATCTCATCTAGCCTGTTTCGAACTGCACCCTCCAAAAACAGATTGTAACTGAAGATTTCAGCATTGTGATTTCACTGCAAACTAAGCTCATTTATGTGTTGATGCTGTTTTCTGGATCCAGCTGCTGGATCCATAAACATCAACGGCAAACTGAGTGAAACTCCTGTTCACTTGCCACATGTTGTGTTTTGCAGATATGACCTTTTCAGTGGAACATCCAGCCCCACCAGTTGTAAACAAGAATATTGTTGTGTGTACTCTGCTGCTAGTATCAGAAACACAAATGGACTTTGAACTGATCACCTGAGATTTAATTGTAATTTAATTTACAATGTAATGGTAATAATGTTTAAATTGAGTTCTGGTGCACAGGTGCATCATCTGCACCTAATTTTTGAATGGCTTCGAAACAATCCACATGGTGACATGTATCATATCGTACTGTACTGCTATGAACTGTAGTACAGTATTGGTGTCTAAAGAGCAGAAAATACTTTCACTCTATTACATGTTATTTTCAGAGATGCATAGCTCAGCATCAACATTCTGCAGTTAAACTTTAATTTGAATTTCTTGTTCAGAAATAAATAAATTCAATAAATGTACAATTACATTATCAGATCCAATTGAGTTTTTTTTGAGGATTATTGTCTGGTGGGGTTTTGGACTTTCCTGTACTAGTTGAACATACATTGCAGCATCAACTGTCAAATATTTGAGCTTTGTTCACTTGTAAAGTCCTTCAAGCATGAACTCATGTAAAAGTGCCTTTTTTTAAAATCAGCAAATTACTTTCTGCACTTCCACTATCAGAACATCATGAATATATTTCACAGTAATGAGAGAAAAGCTGCATTTGGCTCCAGGAGATTAAAAAAATGCAGTTCAGCCTCAGGAAATTAAGAGGCAAAATATTTTATTAATGTGACATTAAAAATGGATTCCTGCTCATTACTTTCTCTCACACAATTTGCATGTGCGGACAGAGAATTTCATGAAGAAGTTAGTATTCAGGTGCAGATGGTGGTGAATATCACACCACCCAGGCTGTGATAACTGTGCTGTGTGGTGCACAGCACACACAGGCTGTGTGTTTTGGCGTTTCATCCCTTTCTCTTCCAGAGTGCAGTTTTTCCCATTGGTTCACGCCTTAAAGGGGCTTATATCCACAGTTATTGCTTGTTTGTAAAGTCCATCGAGACAATTGTAATTTGTAAATAAAACCTGAACTCAATTGATAAGTTTTCATGCGAACACTTTCAGAAACGAGCCAGTTTCGTTGCAAGTGTCCTTTATTTCATTTATCTCAGACACAATAAAGCACATGACCCACAGCACGAGCACAAAGAGACAAAATGTGACACATCCTGTGAGAGACGACAGTGTTTACAGGCTGAGACAAACACTTCTGTCCTATATTTTTTTTCACTTGCAACATGACATCATGCGTGTATTTGTTTGCAGTATTAAAAAACAAGTTTGTAGAAATGATTGTAAATGTTGTTGGCAGCAGACTCTCTCTTGAATGCTGGCAGGCAGCTCTGACATCAGCCAGCATATCTGTTCTCAGGTTGGATTTCTTTTGTCCACGACATCAACAATTTAACGCTGTGCAGTTCTTCACCTGACATGTCATTGAAATAGAAGAATTCACCTTCTGTAAACAGGAAGTACAAATAATCTGTTGCACAACAGTAAAATATGCGACAGTAATGTTCCTCATTTCGACAGCATCGTCTCTGAAGTCAACACAATGTTAATGTCTGAACATGTAAGATCAACAAATGCTACATAATGTTGATTAAGATACTTACTGTAAAAGAGAACTGCCCTTGAAAACACTCAGGTCAAGTATCTTATCTATGAGAACAAGGCTCTAACGTGAATGGATTCAGTTCATGTGAATGACGACAACAAGCACTTACACCTCCCTGAGATGAAACCAAACAAAAGCCTCCGAACGCAACCAGAGGAAATATTTCTTGGCCAAAAACACCGACAACAGACTGCAGATCTCCTCCGCTGCATTTCCACAACAAACCAACACACAGACAAACGAAAACATGAAGATTTTTTTGTGTGTTTGTTTGTTTTAATGCTGTTAAAACAGTGAGAACTCATTTGTGACCTGCACTGAAACACATAACCCTGCTTTGTTGTTGTAGCTCAGAGAAACTCCACTAATTACGGTCACCAGATGTCTGGAGCTGCTCCGATAAGTGTTTGAGTGAGCTCAGTTGAGTTGCACTAATATAGTAATATAGTAGAAAATGAGAAGCAGAAAAAAAAAAATCACTGGTTCTGGTGACAAGTTTTGGTCCTTGAAACTGTCCTTTTCATTATTAGCGTGCAAAGTTGAGTGGTTGGAGCACTTTGAATATATTCATGCATGCAGCAGAAGAACTGCAGCTGAGTGTGAAACACAGAGTACAACAAGTTTAAATGCTCAGACTGGCTGAAAAACAAGCCAACAGTTCAGTCAAAGTGTCACTCAGAATTGTATTATTGCAGCGGAACTCTACCGGAAGTGCAGGTCAAAGTCAGTGCAGGAAGGAAGGATGTAAACTGTCAGAAGAGGTTTGGGCTGTGGACAGTTTATCCCAGATTGTTGCTCTCTGTGTGCAGCCACATCCACATTAGCGTTCTTCTCATTGTCCTTCAGCCCCTTTCACCAGTGACTGGTGCTTTATGTTAGTGCTGTGTTCACGTCACAGCAGCAACATCATCATAGAGCTCAAAATCAAAACACATATGTTTGATTGTGTTTTTGTCCTGAAAGCCACAGACAAAAGTCATTCAGGATACAATGAAAGACACAATTGCTATGGACTGAAGAGAACATTCTCTGAACAGCCAACAGCCCTGAATTCCATTCAGGTAATATAATAAATATATCATATCATATAGTCATATTTTATTACATTATAGAATTATAATAATAATAATAGTGAAATCACGTCAAAGCAAATAGTGTATGAAATGTATAGCTATGACTCCACACACAAACAGCAGTTTGAGGACAGTGAAGTATCATTTTTAGCGTGCGTGTTAAAAAGCCGCTGTGCATCAAATCCATTGGAGCAGATTGTCATTGTAAAGAAGCAAACAGAGGCAGCGATGCAGAGAAATTGCTGGGAGTCACAGTAAGGGACAGAAGAACAAGAGAGAAACTGTGGATGAGAACAGAAGCAGGAAAAGCAGCTTTTCTGACATCAATCCAGGAGTTGGTTTGTTTCCTTTCACTGGACACAAATCTGATTCTTCAGGCTGTGTGAGAACAGAGAGGTACAATGATCAGAGAGTTTATCACCATGAACCAGGACCAGGGATCTCATTTAGAAAACGGTGTGTAGAAACGTTACTAAAAGTGTACGTATGCCCAAAAATCCACCCAAGTTAATGTTGTGATTTATAAAACTATGCAGATGCAAACCTGTAAACAATGTTCCCTTCTTAAAACAAAAACCTCCTGGAACTATGGGCACAGGTTCGCACCTCCTATGCGCCCTAAACACACCCACTTTAACCATATGAAGTCAATGTGGAGATGAATGAAGCTGAGGAGAAGTTTCTCTCTGACGTTAACAGTCTTCCAGCAGCACCGTCACGCGGTATTACACACAAGTTACTGCAGTTTTTAGGTTTTCAGGATCAGACTGACAGAATTGCTGCTTTGTGTTTCTTCGTACTGGTTTGTTCTGAACATGTTCAGCCAGACTGAACGAGGAAGAGTGTTTGATTGCACGAAGCTTAACAGCTGTGTGTGTTTACGCAGTGACCTCTGTGTGCCTCACAGCACAGTCGTCCACGCACAAGCAGCTGTCTGATGAAAGAACGAGAGTATCGGAGATCAGCGAGTGTGTTAAGTGGCTGAGCGCTCACGGTGAGCAGCTCTATCTGAGCGCTGAGCAATCACACAGTTGTTTTGAAACTCCAACAACTTGGTAAGGTAATTTAAAAATTGTTACAGTGGCGATGCGAAAAGCAGCAGTAGTGGTGGTATTTGATGCTTTGTTGGAGGAAACAGCGGCTGAGGAGGATTTCTGACATCCTGTCACCCGTCCTGTCCATCCTACCCCCCCCACCAATGGACACATACTCTGAACGTACATTCCACTTTATTCATCTTATTTGCACTATAATTCCACCTTGTGCCTTTGTTGACTGTTGACGTCACAATAGGGTTTGTCTCAAACTGGTCACAGTTTGAAACTGCACTCTGAGTAGCTCGCTCTGAGTGAAATTGAACAAACCGTTCAATGGAATGAGTCCAAAAATACCAACAACTCTCCTGTCACCAGTAAGTGACGTTGAACAAAATGTTTTTTATGGAGTTAAACTACATGTGTGTGAGGCATACGCCACCTTTTGTGCATATGCTGAATTGAGACATCAGAACCTGTCAGAGACATGCAGTTTATAGACCACAACTTTTTGCAATGAAAGTGGCCCCCATGGTCCCCATGTTACCTACCCACGTTTTATAAATGAGACCCCAGGACCCTTCGACACGTGACGTTGGACAAAGCATGTAGAACCGATACAGACTGTTAATGTGCAGGAGTCTGACAGACTTGATGCTGTTTCATGTCCAGAGCTGCACAAACACATTCAGGGTTCAGTGTCTCACTCAAGGACACTTGTGCTGTATCTCAAATCGTGTACTTCCATACTTAAAATTCAAATTTTGAGTACGCTGTGTTGTTCACATTGATTGAGTATGAGAAAATGTACCGTACTACGCGCACTGAGGCGGCTGAAAAGTTAAGTTAGGATCAATGGACACTTTCCACCCTCAGTGGCCGCCATCTTAGTGATGTAATGGAAATGACGTACCTTTTACTTTTCGCGAGTCGGAAGACAGCGACTCCAGTGGCACCACAAGGGATATCACTTACCGATGTAATCCCGGCGAATGTTAACATTAGCGTGCTAGCAAGTAAACCGCGGCACATTTTCAGGCATTGTCGTTGAGGTGTACGTTTGGTGATTGTGTGTGATAAACTGTCATCTTCACTGCTCAAGATTGTGGTTTTAGATGTGGTCCGAGGCTGGATGTGTTGGAAATATTCACTAAATGCGTCAGCTAGCGCATCGGCAAGTCTCATTTTCCCATTTCCAGCCCAATGCACCGTGTCGATATTTTGCGCACTTCACGAGTAAGTACATAGTGGGCATGGTGTACTACAAAGAAGTTTATTAACAGAAGTATGCCATTTGAGACACAGCTTTGGACTTGAACCAGGACCAGGAACATTTTGATAATTGGATGACCCGCTCTCGTCAGCATGAATAACTATGCCTAACAAAATATATGTTAGATTGTTCTGATTGGAATTCTTTGTAATTTATTTAGTTTTACTGTGGATTTATCTTTCTTTGTTTGATGTATTTCTGTATCATGTTTGTTAAAGTCATTTTATGACTATTCTAGAGATGGAAATTAGATATTTCCATCTCTTCATCTTCTTTTTATGATTAATGCATATGCAAATTGTCCATAGCCCTCCATAAATAAACCAACTCCGCAGATGAGGTTGTGTGTGTCCACTCACTTGTTTTGGTGCTTTGAGCCCTGTAGATGTGCATGATACTGAGCCACAGAGTTGAGTGTGACGCTGCAAACGTCACACGTGTAGCTTCGCTTCAGACCTGCAATCACACAGAAGACACTTCTTTCATACAGTGACAGATGTTTGAAGTCTCGTCAAACCCTGAGAATTTAGTTCAATCACCTGGTGGAGTGGTAATGCTCAATCTAACACACACATTCTCAGATTTTCTGTTTTCACGTTAGCTCTGCTTCATTGTCTCTTTAACTGACTAATACCTTTATATAACCCCATTATTTAATGATAAATATCATAATACAAAAACTGAAGAAGTGTCGAAACATCGTTAGGCAAACTACAAGTCCAGTTGACTATAAATTAACCCAGTGAGGCACATAATATAATATGTCACCTCTGTTCTTGTCCAGTTCACATCATGTGATACATCATATTCATATTTCTGAAAAGGGCTGATGGAGTACTCTCCTGAAGCACATGAATGAAAAGTGACTGAACGTTTAGGATTTAGCAGAGGTGGACAGCAATGAAGTACTTATACTGGGCTTAAGTACTGTTTTTGAGCATCTTTACTTCAATGCGTAGTATTTTAAAAGACAAATATCCTATTTTTAACTCCAATTTATTTCTGTTAACATCCTCATTACTTCAGTGATGTCAGTTGTGGGAGGTGAATTGTGAAGGCTTTAGCGTGATACTGTTCTGACACAATCCAATACAGAAGATGGTGGGTGTGAAAGTAAAAGCTGTTGAACCACTGTAATTAAACAACAGAAGAAAAACTGACAGCCAATCATTGATCTCTCATTTTGGGTCACGTCAGCTTTGATTATCTGTGAACACCAACAAAAACAAACAAATATCATCGTCCAACCTACGAAACGAGCGAAAACCACAATGCCACTCTTTGGATTCATTTCTAAAGAATGTTTAACAAAACAGTCTTCATTCAACAGGTTCTATGACGTAATAATCAGTGTTGCAGTAGCTTGTTTTTTTACTTCCTTACTTTTGAAGTACTTCTATATTTTTGCTTTTACTAAAAATCTGACTTGACAGCTTTCACTTGTAATATCTGAGTAGTGTCGGTATTTTAGAGTTGTGTACTTTGTTCACCTCTGGGATTCAGACCTCACACCTAACTAAAGTATGTGAGCTTTTGTGAGAACATTTGGTCCCTAAAGATGTTCCACAAAAAGTGACTGGTGGCTACTGGTTATTTTTACATCGTCTGCTTGTTGCTGTGACGTACCAAGAAAACCCAGAATGTTTTTTCACTCAGATGCTCTGAGCACTGAAGCAGAACAGATGTAGCAGCTGCAGATGTTCATCTGCTGGATGGAGGAAGGATGAGGGAAGGTAAAAGCAGCCGGTTTGCTGCTGCACCCCTCCTACCCGCCTTGGTTGTTGGTCTTATAAAGAAACGTTGAACTTTTATTTCTGTTGACGCCAAAAACGATTCAAACCACTGCTCTTTAGCAGCAGCAGCAGCCATCTTTGTTCTGTACGTAACTACTGTTAAGCCCCGCCCATAGACATGACTCTGAGCCCACCTACATCAGAAAGACCCATCAGATTTATCAAACTGATTTTGTTCATGAGCTCCAAAGGTTTGAGTCCACACTGACCTGCAGGTAGAATATCCATTTGCTGGCATTAAATCACTTTGGATGTTTATTTTACTAAACTGCACAGGAAAGCACATTTCCTTCTACATAGTGCTGTTTCTGTGTCCACAAACAACTATAAAATATTTACAAACCTCCTATCTGAACTAAATTTGTCCATAATGGTCGGAGGTAAAAGCATGGTGACCTGAAGGCCTGAAGATGTCAGGCGTCTGTGCGATCAACTGTCTGCAGCCGCACAACAGCACACGCGTCAGACAAAAGCAGCAGCTTTGATGGCATCTTTACGGCAGATGCTGAATATTTCACACAAGTGTCAATCTGCTCTGTTTTCTCAGAAGGGTTGTTAAGAGTACGAAGCTTCCAGGGACCACAGGCAGAATAGGCCACAGAGGAGTGGGAAGACGGCAGACGGGGATGGAAAAACGACAGAAGTAAAGTGCTTGAAGTAAAACCTGAGACCCTCCGCTTTCCCGTCTGACGTGCACACACGCACGCACTGTTGTCACTCATCCATAAGGTTTTTCCTCAAAGGACATTTCTCCAGCTCATCACTGAATGAAAACCACTTGTGTCACTGGTGCAACTGTTGGAGAGTGAGCTGAGTTTAGATATATACAGAAGGAAGAAGCTGATCTGATCAGTTTGTTCTCACCTACAGATACAAAGAACCAATCAGCTGTGAGAACTTTACAACTTCTTTGGGTTCTTTCTGCTCGTTGGCCGGCAGCTGGAATACACAGGTGGCTATGGAATCCCCTGTCCCCAACAATCGACAGCGGTTGTCCACCTATTACAAGGAAGTCCAGTATCCTCTCTGTGATTTTTCTTGCCTGTACTACTCCTTTTTTAATCTCCTTCAAATTTAGCTGCCTCGTACCAACACCGTTTCTTTTAGTCGGTTCAATGGGCATGAAATCGCTGGCAATGCTTGATTGAGTTGATTGAGTTATAACTTGAAGCTTTACCACTGTCCCTTGGAACATTTACAGCGCACGTATTGCAAGTAACTCAACTTTGTAGGCTGAGGTAGTATGAAAAAATTCCAGATTGCTAATCCTTTCGCTCGCTCCATTTTGTAAACATAGCATAAAGTTAGACAGAATAGATTGGGTCCATTGTCACAGTACTGATCTGGAATTTTCTTCAATATCAGGACAGATATCGATACCAATATCGGATTGGTGCATCCCGAATTAGAATGTATGAAACAACAAGAAACATCCGCATTCTGTTCATCACTTCTTTCGGGTTAAAAGCTCTTAACGTCCCTGTTGGGTAGGTCGGAGTTCAGGGTGTGCTGTGGAGAAGAAACCCTGCGGACAAACGTATGCAGTGTCTTTGTCGAGGACACTTCAGCGAGCCTGAGGCTTTAGGTCGCCTGCTAACATTTGAACCATGAAGATCACAAACACACAAATCTGTCGTTCTCTGGACGACCAACATCCGACCACGCGCACACACACACAATGACGGTTTGTCGTAGATAGCATCAACGCACACAACCTTTCAACTACAGTAAATGCCCAGAATATTAACACTCCATTTTCAAATGTGCAGCAATAAATGAATTTCGCTTTCCTAAACCTGAGGTTTACAGACTTGATGACACGTTTGCAGCAACACAGCTGACTCACGTGTCTTTGTGAGTCATCATCATCATCATCATCATGTGATCTGAGTGGGACTGTGTCTCCAACCTTTCATCTCTCCCATGTCAAGTGTTTTCCCCAGCTGCTCCAATAAATCTGCTCTGGCAGCGTTCTTCTTGTGCTTCTTGCCGTCATAATGCTGCTGGGCCATTCCAGGGTTGTTGAACCAGGCGTTGCATAGTTGGCAGTAACGGTCCGAGTCTCGGCGTTGTCGTGGGGAGGTGGTGGGAGATGTTTCTGGGGAGCTTTTTACAAGATTGGGGGAGACCTCTGAGAGAAACAAGAGAAAATACTAAACGTAGAGATACAGCTTCAATCATCTTCTGAACTTTGACCAGATTCATTTTTTTTAAATAAAAAAAATGCTATAATAACTGACAGTACAGTACAGTACCTACACTTTCAAAGATTGCTTTCAGTTTAAGATGTTTTCATTTGTTTTTACTGTAGCTCACTTTTTTCGTGGAACTGCAAGGAACTTTCTAATATTTGTGAATATATTTCCTCGTAAATAATGTACATATCTGTTTGTTCTGATTTGTATCTTTTAAGCCTTCTACTTCCACAAATAATTTCACTGTGTACACAATGACAAGAAAAGTCATTTCTGATTCTGATGACACAATGTACTGATAATCAATGGACATTAAAAAGCCCTGATGTGCCAATGACTGCAGCCCTGCTACTGCAGTGACTGAGTAACAAGCTCCTCGGCTCCATTAAATAGCTGAAGATGAACGCTGAGATTGTGCCTGACAAACGGAATAAAGAGCCTGCTGCTCTTGTTGCTCGCCACTTGTGCCTTCAAGCGTAAAGCCCTCAATCGGGCTGCGTTCCAAACAGCAGCTAACAGCTATAACATTGACTAGTCGACCAGAACTTAAGTGAACAGACCCCATCATAGGCGCAGTCCATCTAACAATTTTGTGATGTTACTGTACACTGTTGGGTTGTGTATACAAATTTAGATGAGGACAAAATACACAATTTTCATAGTCGATTTTGAAAAAACTGAAACAGTTCCTACGTTGTATCCTACGCAGCCACCCTATGCCGCCATGACTGTTTATACTTCTGGGTCTGTCCTCTGCATTAAATCTTGTCGTTTTCTGGTTCTCAGTGTTTTTCTTTGTTTATTTCACGTGATAACGGGTGAAAGTGAGCAAATCTTTAACTCCAGCAATTTCAGCATAAGTCTACGCTCATTTTTCTGGTGAAAATTTGCCTTTTGCACAGTTCTATTTTCTTGGCAAACCCTAAGAGAGTGTCACGATACGCAAACAGCACAAGAACGGTTGTTGCCATCTGCAGAGATGTTTTAGATTGTCGCTGCCGCATTCAGTTACTTTGACAAATCATGGCGTCTGTGATCATCAATGGTTAAACGTGTGATCTCCTGTCTTTCACTGCTAGATCCAGTGAGTCAGTGTGAGGATCTTTGCAAAATTGCAGTGGACAGACAGTGTAAGTTGTGTCATGTGTCCTGAGCTTTAGTCAACATTCCCTCCTGTTGTTCCATTGACCTTGTCAGTGATTATTGCAGCGTCTCTTCCATCCTCTGTGAGTTTACAATGTTGCAGAGTATGATCTAATTAACAGGCTCATACGAAATGTCACACTTCATTTACATTAGAAGTGTCTTTGCCAGGAGGTGAGAGAACAGCAGCCCTGCAGGTCAGACAGATTTAATGCTCCAAGAAGAACAAGTTAACCAGAGGATGAAGTACCGGTATTTTTCTGACAATTTATTTCATCAAAGTATTTGTATCTATAACAAAAACCTGTTCTGTCCTCATGTCTTACACCTGAGTCTCATCCTGTCCAGTGAGAAATAAACAATTTTACCACTGACACACAAGCAGTAAGTGATGGATGATGATGAATTTTCTGTGTATTTAACGTTTCTCGGACAAAAATTCGTTGGATTTACTGCATCAGCTCGTGTGATTGCTGGAGAAAAAGCTGTGCAAGAACGACTATGTGAAAAAGACGGCGCTCCTTTGAATGTCATTGCAATGATTCATTATTGAACGTCTGGCGTGTGTGTTCACAAGTTGTGACATTTAGATTAATCAGATAATCGTCATAACTAATTGTGAAGAAAACAAGCCATAAGTACATTTTAGCTCCAGAATCCTCTGTGTGACTTCAGCATAAATCAGTGTGGAGAAAACATCGTCCCACATTAAGCTGCAGATGTTAAAGGAAGTGACATTCGTGGGAGCAAATTTGCCTCCAGCCCAGACAGAATGTGGATACTCAAACCCCGTCAGCCATGTGGAGCAATATAAAGATACATGAAGCTGTGATTATATAATAATACAAATTAACATTCATTCTTTCTGCCTTGGCTGCAATTAGAAACTCTGCTGGAATTGCAAAAGAGCTGATTTTCAACCCAAAGTAGACTGAGATGAGCATTTGTTGAGTGTGTGTCAGTGAACACGTTGACATCCACAACAGACGTACATAAAGCACAATTGTAAGCTAATGCAGGCTAAGTGTCAGCATGGCCTGTTGGGATACACCACACAAATAAGCAACTAATGCAATCTGTGAATCTTCAAAAAGATATTTACTGTTCAGAATAATGTGTTCAACGCTGACAGCTGCATTTATCATTCATAATGTCATAGCTGTACTGAGAAATGTTTGAAGTCGAATTACTTCATCAGTTAAATGTTTAATGTGTGTGATATCGTATTATTTGTCTTTGCAAGTTCATGGGATGTGTGTCTGCACAGAAATGTCAAGAAAGACAGAAAAATAAACTGCAAAAACTACATTGCAAATAGTGCGACAGGTGTATGATAATACGGCAGGTAGTGATACTATTGCCCATGTATGACAGTAGTGATGGTACTGCATATAGTGATGGGGGACGTTAAGTTGTTCAAACTCTAATTTGTCAGGAACATAAATGAACCTCTTTGGACCTCTTTGGCTTTGTTTTCTATCATTCACACATAAATATTTAAACCAGCAACGCGGCAGGAGGAGACAGATCCTCAGCCTGGAAATAGAAAAAAGCAGGGCCAGAGGCTTCAGATCCGGTAGAATCAAATCTGCTCTGTTCTGCTATTTTCTATCAGATGACCAGCAAAAGAGTCTGTCATTATAGAATCAGACTGACATTTAACTTGTGCGTTTGGCCTCAACGAGCTGTGCAGACATTCTCTAGCTAAATACAACTGTATTTAGTGTAATAACACTACAAGGACCTGTAGTGTTATTAATGGTTCACAGCCTGGAGAACCCGAGACACATGTAGCAAGATGTAGGTTCTGTCAACGAGCGATAGATCTTCAACTTCAGTGTTTTGGAAAAGAGTGGAAGAGTTTGATGGAGAGACGGAAATGGAGTCTGAATATCCAGGTTTCAAATGGGCCAAGCATGAGCTGACAAACATGAACCCAGAAGACAAGAGGTTTGATTCTGTCGTCTTGTTTAGGAGAAAGGACAAACAGGCACAAGGAAACGCTTCCGATAGCGTCGCTGTAAAACTGCAGCAGCTGGTCATGAGCCAACAGACGGTTTTGATTGAATGAAACGTGATTAAGGGTCTGAAAGACAAAGCCATTAATATATATATGTATATGTGTGTGTGCGTGTGTGTGTATCCACATATACTGTATATTGAAGGAGAGCAGCTGTTTCACAGCAGCAGACTTCAGGCGGCCTGCGCTGAAGAACAGTTGGTCACACACACGTACATAAAAGCAGCTGGTCGTGTGTAAAACACGCAATTCCAGTCTAACGCAATTTCATGCAACACTTCAGAAGCAATAATGAGTATGAATTATCGCAGTTATGTGTGCTAGTTTCTGAATATAGTACTATAGGTCTACAAATAAAGTAATACATTGGTTGTTCACGGCACTTACTTGTTGTTCACAAACTATTGTATAAACCAGCATTCACACAAGCAGCTTGAGGGACAGCTTCCTGTTAGAAGGCTATATGTCGATGGCCTCGACCAATAAAGAGAGCAACAGGGTGCAAGACAGAGCAGAGACAAAAGAGACAACTCCTGCAACCATCGTCAACATATTTTCTCCTCAACAACAAATAAATCCCTTTAGACAAATGTGATTCCTTTATGAAGTATAAGTGCATGTTTATCGTCATGGCCGAGGTCATATTTTCAAGTTCACAGAACCAAATTATCATGAGGAGCCGACTAAAAAAAGACTTGACACATGTACATGTACACACAATCTACAGTCAGAGAAATAATTATTAGACCACCCACCCAGATGCATGGCTGCAGTTATCAAAAACAGCGGTTACGCAATCAAGTGCTGTGTGTATCGTGTGTGTATCGTGTGTGTATCGTGTATCATGTGACTAACTTGGGATGCCTACACCACCATTTTGCCAGAAGAAACCCAACAATAGATAGCAGCTCCTTTCAGCTATTTTAGTTGTTATCACTATGTTTACCCAAACTACCTAGTAGCTTTAGTGGTACCAGGCATTAAATGACATGACTGTCAGCGTTGCACTATAATTAGTCTAGTAAGTCGACGTGTCACCTACCTTTGGTTGTGATGGCCGGCTGCTCCCCCAGCAGGAGTTTTAGTCTCTTGGCATGAATTTTACCCTGGTAGTGTGACTGCGCCACCACAGCTGACGTGAACGACATGTTACACAACGTGCAACACTTGTTTTTGTCCACGTCGCCCTCGTCACTGCCCTGAAAACACAGTTTAAATATCATGATATACAGCGTTATCAAAGGATACAAACACATATATCAAATGAAGTGAAAATACACACTCAAGGTCACTTGCCGTGAAAAAAGTGATAAAATAAATTACTTTCCTCTGTAAAGTTTGATTCAGTCCTCAAAGACACATTGACCAACAACAAAGCGTCATAATCTAATTACTAATTAGCAATGAACACAATCAATCATCATTTGAATTTTTGAAAAACAGCACCGCACATAAACACAACATACGCTCACATAAGAGAAACAACAAAGAACTCTAGCAGAGGATTCTGGAAATAATGTCTGTAGTGAGCAGTGTGTGTGTGTGTGTGTGTGTGTGTGTGTGTGTTAAAGAGAAGAGAAAGACACGGCTCTTCCTCCCACAGTGTGTGATAATGGAGAATCACTGCTGCACCATGAGTCATTCTGACACACACACACACACACACACACACACACACACACACACACACACACACACACACACACACACACAGCCCCTCCCTTTGCCCTTGGCTTCGTCCTTCAGTAACTGTTAGCATGCAAACACACACATACACACACACCCACACACACAATCCTCCTCCAGCTACATGAGAAGCATCAGAGATAAAAACACATTTTACTTACACAATTTAAATGTCAAACAGAACAGACAATCAACTCGAATGGAAATGAACCAGTAGATGAAACATCACATGGGAACAATCTACATTTCCATCTCCAATTTAAGTGTAAAGAGGAGGCTCATTGCAGGTACAGACTGTTAGAAAGACCATTCCTGTTTTTATGGACTCACTGGGGGGAAGAATTTGGATACAGGATTCAAATAGGATTGTAGCAGGATTCATTCATTCATTTCACAGATGAATTCTGAAGAAAACCCCCAAGTCACCTGAAACCTGTGTGAAATAATTTACATTGACTGAATGTGTAAATGTATGACTGACACACATACACACAGAGCAGTGAACGAGAGTATGGTGTTCAGACTTGGTCCTGTTGGCAGTGTGTCAATTACCCGCCTGCATTTCAGCGTTCATTGTTGTCACTGCGTGGGAACGTGCCATCACCATTTTCTCCCCAGTGCCAAACTAACCACTGATTGATCCTGGCCTGCAGCTCACAGCCACTGAACTAAATCTGCTCCCACTTCTGTCCCGCAGCACATGCAGAACAACTAGGGCAGCAGTGTGCAGGCATATGACAGAACCAACACATCGCTCGGACCACAGCAGTGGACAGCTCAGACTTTGCTACCTGCAGAGCGAACAGCTCACTCGGAGCAGACTGGTCACCTCCACTGCAGCTGCTGACTGTTACCAAAACAAATCCTACTTGGACTTTAACATGCCATCAGGCATCAAACCATTGATTGCATCAGCGTTTTTTTTTTTTTTTTTAAATCAAAGCATCCTGAAGCGAAATGTGATGCAGAATCAGGACACCCGCATCTTTAATCTTTTGGAGAAATGAAACTGATGATGTCAATTTATTGAAATATTTTTTTTAGCAGCAGCGGGACCAGGAGTCTCATGCTGAATTAAACTCAAGGTGCTTCTTTCCAGTGTCCGCTGTTCCTTGAATGCATCCTGTACTTCAGATTTAGCATGTATACATGCTACATTTTAATATACGTGTGAGTCTTTCTAAGAGAGAGACAGAGAGAGAGAGAGAGAGAGAGAGAGCAAGCATGAATGTGTGTGTGTGTGTGTGTGTGTGTGTGTGTGTGTGTGTGTGTGTGTGTGTTTACACAATCTGCTGGATGTTGCTGTAGGACAGACTGAGGCATTGACGCGTGTGACTCCAGTCACTTCCAGTTGAGTCAAGTCAAAGTGGGACACCTGTGCCACCTCCACTTTGTGCAAATGCTCAAAGGAGCCAACAGCGGCGCTGGGGGCTGGATAAATAATAATAATAATAATAATAAAAAAACATCAGATGAAAAATTGTGTCAGTCACAAACAACTATTAGACTGCACACATGGCTTTAACTCAATGAGCATCATACATGACAGCTTTATTTAGATCATTGTCCATGACACATACATCAAAGACTGACTTCTCTTATTATGTTATATCATTATTACAATGACAGCTCCGCCTTTAACAGTTTTCCTTAGAATATTAATATTCATCTATTTATAGTGTTGTCTTTAATGACTATTTGCTTTCACCTTTGTTTTTATCCTGTTTGTAAGGAGTTTAATCTCCTCAGTTGTGAAGCCCTTTGAGCTATGAATGGTGCTGTGCTATTTATCATTATTGTTATTGTTTTTTAAGAGACTTTGAATAAATATATTGCGCAAATTTTCATTTTCATCATATTTGATTTGTAATATTTGTTTGAGGGAAAGTGTTACACACATTAGAAAGAAAGTACATCAATAACCATCCGACTGTCAAAATCACACACACACAAAACTAAAATGACCAGCAGGTTGTATTGTTATTGCCATTTGCCATCCACTCAAGAAGCAGGTCCTGATGCTGTTCCGGTCTCTGCCGTGCCCATCTGTGTCGGCCCGTACACCGTCTAAAGTCTGTGCTGATGTGTGCATTCTTCTTGAGCGCACAGGCTGTTCACATCAGATCGGTGGGATTTCCCGGCGGCTCCCTCCCACACAGACACAACGTGTCCTGTTACCATCGAGTCTGAGCGGTGACCCAACACAGATTTACACTGACACTTGTAAAAGAGAAGAACGTTTGAGGCGCTTTTTGGTTTCCTGACACTGCTTCGTACTGAAATGATCCAATTTATATCACTGTGGCAGCAAAGGACGTTCACGACACGTTCTACTTTAGTGCATTGTGTGTGTGTGTGATAGGACATAACTTCAGAGTTCATTCATGAATGTGTCAGGTTTATCGATTGATGCTCAACTATTTTAACTTCACAGTTAAAGTCTGTTTTTCACCTTGAATTCACCACTTAAATCAGCGGTATCTTTTCCAGACCAAAGATCCGCTTCATGTTATTGGCGGGGAAAACTCATCTGCATGATCCAAATACATAATAGATGACACACAACAGATCAAGAGACTGCAGACAGTTGCTCCCACCGGGAAACTGAACAGCTGCAGCAGAACGAAGGAGAATGAGGCACGAATGGAGTTAAGCTGGAAGATCGATTGGATGACCCCACTTCCCATCATGTCACTCACACAATCTCACGTTCATGTCGATTACATCCTTGTTTTCTTCTGCTCCTTTTTATTTGTCAGCTCCTCAAAGCTAAGCAACACACCGTTGTTGTCAGCTGACACTTTTAAGTATGTCAGATTTCTTTGGTGGGGAATCAAATCTGCTGCTGTTGGTCAGTAATAGCTCCAAAGTAAAACATTTATTTTGATTTCAGTTTCTGCTGATGGAAGTTGCACTTCAGCAACTTCTAAACTCCCATGCTATTATTATTATTGCTGTTGATAATAACAATAAATAAATCTGAAATTAAAGTTCAATTATTTAAATTCTGAAAATAAATATGATTTAGATTACTGAGCGTTTCTTAACTGCTCTTCTTCAGACTTTGAGAACCGTCGTATTTAACTACAGAAATTTACAAAGAAAATGAAGAGTGCTCCAGTGGGTTTGATGTGTTGTTCCGGTTTGTTGCAAAGCAAGACACAGAAGGAGGAACAGAACAAGAAAGCTGGGTCGCAGAAGAGAAGATGATGAGAGAGGACAAAGGAAACATCATCTGAGGCCAAAGACATGATAAAAATGGAGGAAAAATTGAGAAATGAAGGTGGAAAAGCAGCTAGGTGCAAAAAAGATGCAGAGAGGCGTTGGACTGAGAAACAAAAGCAAACAGACAGCAAGAGAAGCCTTCCTGTCCCCTGGCATGTTCTCAGAAGATATATGATGTCCTCATTTCACTGATAGTGAGCAAACTCCCAGGAGTCACAGCATAAAACAAAATACCCCCAACCCTAAAACCCCAGCTCACTGCTTTGACTTGCAGCAAACAGAACAACAACCAAAGTGGACGATTTGAAGGACACGTTATTAACTAATTGCAAGTTGTTACAGAAGTTGCAGCGCGGCTCTGAACTCAAGAAATGCAGTTTGATATTAAAGGTTAGTTTGTTTCTTTGGTCTGGTCTGAATCTTCTCATGAGATTGCTACACTGCATCACCTTGCTGGGTTAAATCGTAGGCAACTGGACTTCTGGTTTACTTGAAAGTACTTCTGGTTTACTTGAAAGTACTTCAAGTAAACCAGAAGTCCAGTTGCCTACAATTTAACCCAGCAAGATACCATGACCTGGATGACTGAGAACCTTCACAGACAACACTGCATCACTTTCCCTTGGTTTGCTTTGTGTTCACGCAGGGAAAAATCCAAACAAACTTAAATGTCTCACGTCAATCTACATGATGACTTCTACTGAGTTATAGAAATACCACACAGAGATCAGTTTATTGTGTTTGTGAGACATGGGGGAGCATGGAGCTTCTTGGGTTGCTGGTCGCCTCATTAATTCTAACAATTACATTTGATAATAATACAACTCGGCTGTTATACACCATGTACTGCATACTGCACCAAGCCGGGAAAAGGCTCGTAGTGCCAGTAGGGCCAGTGAAAGTATCCTAAGAAAGACAGAGACAAAGCAATGGTCTTCTGACACATCCATCAATCACCCCCTCCAACATGAACCAATAACGTTAGGACACAGAGGAGCAGGGGCCTCGAGCAGAGACGGACACATCAACAACCAAACTTTATTGACCAGCAAATGATTGTGTCTGTCAAACGTGTTAATATCCAAGGCGTGTGTTTGTGTGTGGATGTATGTAGAAGTGTGGGGGAACATCAGCTGAGATCAGCCACCATCAATGTCACAGTTTTATGCCTTTTCATTTACATGATGTTGACTTATGTTATAAAAATACAGTTGGATTGGAATGGACACTGTTGTTCACAACTTGTGATCTCTGATTTCAGCAAAGCAAAGCAGCACTCAACGAAACTGGACTTACATTGTTTGTTCTGAGCTTCTTTGCAGGACAGCCTCCGTCTGCGGGATGAAGCATGTGATACAGACGTACTTTGTTGGCGTGTTTCCGACTCTAAGAGAGAAAAGATCATTAGAGGAGAGGACATGTTCTGATGTTATTGCCATAGTTCAAAAGAGAACAGAGAATTAATTTGGCTCAAACGAGTCTGAGACCTCCTACACTGCAACAAAGATGGTTGCGACTGATGAAGAGCGATTGTTCAAATAGTCTTTGGCATCAACAGGTCTTTCAAAGACCAACAAAGGATAATTTCCATCTCTCCATCAAACTCCTCCACTCTTCTCCAAAACAAAGACAGACTCGTTTCTCTGATGACGTCACCTTGTTCTCTCTCCTCTGATTGGTCGTATTTCTCGTTGCCAAATCTTTGATCATGCGGGCCTGGTTCTCCAGGCTACATCTCATACTCTGTATTTGACATCTTTGTTTGTTTGTTCCTCTGACCTACGTGCTTCCCAGTGTCGTATTTGGAGGTCGACAAAACAGCTGATCTCTCAGGACTGGTTCTATCATTAAACCTCTATATCGCAGTGAGACAGAGCTGATTAAACTGAGTAAACACTATTTTTGTTGTTTGTGAATGAAATAAAAAAGCTTTATGTTTATAATTTTGTTCTTACACTTCACTCTGACTCAGTGTGTTTGGAAGCATTTTAATTACATTCTCATTCTGGGTTTGTAGCACTCTGCCTGAATTGCTGAAGAGTTGAGAAGAAACAAAGAGCCAAAGTAGCTGTACACTGGATTATGTTTCCAATGCACACTGAAGGCTCATTAAACCAGCAGTCGTCAGCCTCTTCAATTACAAACATGATGATTCAGCTTCATTTCAGGATAGTAGATTTTTTTGTCAGCAGGAAAAATGGCTAATATTTCCATCCCATTAACTCTGAAGCCACTGGAAACATAACAGATGATCGATGGAAACAGTTTGGACATCATTCATGCAGAAGCAGATGAAGGAAATACATAAAAACCTGCTGCAACTATCTGCAGACATCACTGTGCTGATAAACCACAGAAGGTCATCAAGAATGTTGTTTCATTCCTCACACATTCACCTTGTGTCACACTGCAGCTGGAACCAAACACAAACAGCAAGCACTGCACATTCGTCCTAAGCGGGGAACATTCATTCAAAGACATCAGATGCATCTGCTCATTTTGAAACTCAAACACAGAGAAACCCAGTTTAGAGAGATACAATGTGTAGCAGAGGTCAGCTAGTACTGA
The DNA here is from genome assembly GCA_901007665.1 of Aeoliscus strigatus. Taxonomy (NCBI): domain Eukaryota; kingdom Metazoa; phylum Chordata; class Actinopteri; order Syngnathiformes; family Centriscidae; genus Aeoliscus; species Aeoliscus strigatus. Next base: position 56,321 of record CAAKHB010002684.1, read on the forward strand.
GGTCTACTAATCCTCTACTCCACCAATCAATGTTTGTAAAGGTCAAACCGAGGAGTCACGGAAAATGTAGATTAGCTCATCAATATCTGACACGCTGTTCTACGCCCACAAACTCCGATGAGCAGAGATGCAGAAACTCAGCATGAAGGTTTGACTCTGAGGCGGAAAACAACAGATGTACATACAACATATTTCCAGGGAGATTCACCTGATGCTTTTTATTTAACCGTCAGAAATCATAGAGGACAATTCTGTTTGAAACGCCAACCTGCTCAGCTGTTCTGTGTAAATATGATGAACTGGACCAACCCACCAGACAACTAAAGCTTAAACTGGATCTATGGCACCATGGACCTCAGCTAATTGGGCTGTCTGCGTCACATGACTTCCCCAGCTCTAAGCGAAAATACGACCATCCTAAAGGTAATTTGTGAGTGGGATATGATGCCGATATTGTTGTGGTTAGTGCGGTAACAAGATCTACTCTCTTTCAGTCGCTATGCACTGAAGTAACCAAAGAAAAAACAGTATTTCTACATCAGTATGTTTCTGTGTCTAAATGCAAAACCCAGCAAACATTTTCACTATTAAACCACAGCCGGATAATTAGGGAAAGTAGATAAATTATGATTTCCACTCAATAGTATCGTCATTCATACATTCATTTTATCTACACTAATAAATTCATTGATCATCAAAACATGCTTTTGTCCCAATACTCAAATAGTTAAAAATAATCATAGTTTAAAAAAAATCACTGGCAAACTTGTTACACAAATCATGCCCACCGATCTCTATTTTTTTCAATTTCAAAAGTGAAACAAAAAACAAACCTCTGTCCCTGGGTGGGTTCCAACCCCCAACCTTTGGGTTAACAGACAGACCCACTAACCACTGGCCCACAGAGACAGTCCATTGCTGCTATTGTGGAGTTCTAGACATAGATGTCTGAAAATGTCCCTTCCTGACAATGACGAAGAATGGAAGATGGTTCCAGAACACCACCATTTAATCATCAGCATTTACTCAACATTTCATTAAAATAGGTTCATAACATTTTGAGTTACTTTGCTAGCAGACAAACAGGCAGATAGATAGCAAAAAAATAAGCAGCTTGGTGGAGGTAGAAAGTGCCAGCCTGGAAATGAGAGAATATGCAGTGTTTGTACATTCAGTATCCGTAAAGAACTGCACGACCACTACCTCATGGTGTCATGATTCTCTCTGGTCTCAAAGCCTGCAACAGACTCCTTTAGAAGAACCTTCAATTCAAGGACTCGTGTGGAGAGAGGATTCATAAATTACATACTCTAGTCTTTGAACCAAGAACCTGAACCGCTCTGATCCACTCGATTAAACACCAGTCACGTCTTCAGTCTCGATGATCACATGCAAATGTTTCACTTTCAAAATATAATTGAGAGTAAAAATCTGAAGTCAAAGCAGCACTGACACTGTGATATGTCATCATCCATTGCTCACCGAAGAGCTTCAAAAAGTATCAAAAAGTGACTTTCATACCTGGAAGATGTTTCTTTTTTCCAGCTGCTCAGTTGGAAAGAATGACAGTGCTCATCTGACCTTCAAAATCACATGAAGTCAATGTCCTTGTTTCAAGTGTTTCTTGTGTTTTCATATTCTATCTTCAGAGCTGCTCGGACTCGATAAGTCACAACTGTCTCACAATGTCGAACAGGAAAAAAAGTGTTCTGTTCATCGTTACTCACTATGAAAAACTATAAAACTATAAATTAAAATTCAAACAGGGAAAATGTTCTTCAAACTGGTCATTCAGCGTCACTCAGCTTTGAAATGATATATTATGTAAGACATGCCGACATAAATCATCTTCACCGCAAAATGAAGATATCTGAAATTTAACTTCTCCGTTTTTTGTTCTTGCTCTCGTCACCGTGACCTGAACATGTCACGATGCATTAGACCCTCATATGCTCAAAGAGAATTCAAAAACAGCCCAGTTGCAGCAGCCAAAGGTCCAGGTGCTGTATTCAGTTTTCACCACACAATAACAAAATGAATATTTGATTTGGACTCGTACAGCGACTTCCTGTTTTTTGCAAGGGCCTGAGGAACAATTCATTTCTCCTGTTACACGCAGACATTTACGGTGACTTTAAATAGCACTCAGCAGCTCTGCAGTGAGCTCATCGCCCTGCAGGACTGTTTCATGTTCAAAGATTTAGACTCCAAAAACTTAGCTGAAGTGACCAACAAAAATGAGCAAATCTAGTTTTCATTGATGAGATTTCACCAGCGCGGCAAGCTGAATTGTGAATTAGTGCAGTATGTGTGGTGTGTTGTGTAAACCTGGATTGCCTTGTAGCGCCTCGTACCTGTAGGCAGTAGGAGTATGTGTTGTGTGTCTATTGAAAGGACATCAACTGTAGAACTGAGGTGTGCTGATGCGCCGTGCAGTGTCAGTGCATCCCTGAGATACTCATGAGCTCCAGAGAGAATGTGTGTGTGTGTGTGTGTGTGTGTGTGTGTGTGTGTGTGTGTGTGTGTGTGTGTGTGTGTGTGTGCATGACATACTGCAGCGTGTTCACACCCGTTTGTTGCA
>CAAKHB010002684.1:58921-76619 GCA_901007665.1 Aeoliscus strigatus
TCAGGACGTGTGCTCACCTCATAATGAGCGACCCGCTGGGACTCAGAGATGAGCTGAGCGCTGCACACTCTGCAGTAGCTGTCTGTGAAAAGCCCCTGGTCCACCTCTGTTGACTTCATCTGGAAAAAGAGAGCAAACAAGTCTTTTCAGAGTCCAGTCAGAAGGTTCTGGTGCGGTTCTGAACTCAAACCACACAAGCTTGTTGTTCACGGCTGGAGACGCATTTGAAGCTGATTCATGCTGTCACTGCTTGTATTTCTGTCGGGAATGAAGACAAACTACGTAAGATGTAATAGCCCAATAGAAAATAATCTCATTTCATCTCATCACTGTTAATATTTCATCACCTCAAGCATTTGGTTTATTAGTGACAGATGCTGAGCAGGTTTTCAGAGCACTGAGCCAGAGAAATTATCAGTATGAAGCAGCCACAGAGGACAGATATTTAAAACTCCATCCAAGCAGCAGAATTTCTATTTCACCAGGATAAATGAATGACAGACACATCATTTTGTATTCTTGTGGAAACTCTTAAAAATAAATGACTGAAAAATTATTCAGGAACAGACGGCTAAAAAAAGCTTTTCTTTCTTCTGCCACATCTGTTATCTGTTGCTATCAGACTCAATGCCAGTGTCTTCATTAGAACCTGCTGAACACCCAGGTGACGAAAGCACTTTTCGGTTTGTACCAACTGACTTTGATGCAGTGAAAAATGTAAAAATGTCCAGAACAGTTTCATGTTAGAAATGTCTCACTAAATCAGTCATGGTGTGTTCTACTTGCAGCAGACATCCAATTCGGTGACTCAGTTTAGTGTGAAAACCGAGTTGTTTGAATTCCACTTTCATCACAAACTAGTAGTTTAGCAATAATCAGTTCTTCCATTAGTTGTTAGTGTATAACAACACATTCCACAGTATTCTACCTACAAATAGACCATAACAACATTCCCACTGACAACAAATAAAATACTGAAATGGACAAAACACACAAAAGTGATACAAAACAAGACAAGCAGTTTATAGCTAACCCCTTTCATTTCACAATCTTGGATTCTGAAATTAGAACGAAAGCTTCTCTGAGTCGGCCGTAAGTAGGTCGGATGTTTCCATGTGTCTGAGTCAAAATAAAGTAACTCCGACTCAGACTGTAAGTGGAACACACGATTAGTTTATGAGCTGAATAAAGTGCAGTTGGACGACACAACAACACGTCGATCCGCCATCAAGTTCATAAATAACCACCTGTGTTGTTATTGCACACAGTGAAGTGATGCAACACGATCTTCTGATGGCGTGTAAATAAAAGATGGAGGCCATTTCCATCATGTTGTTTTTGGCCTGGAGCCTACAGGTCAGCTAAATAATGAATACAAATACTACACAGTCACCTCAAGAGAAGTGCTGCAGAGTGCAGTTGAACTTGATGCTTTTTGTTTTGATCTGATGTTTTGATAAAAAGTACTAAGTTCAGGTGGAGAAAATGATTTTTAAAAATGATTTTGTTTTTGCCGGTCAGTCTGTTTGTTGGTTTGTTTGCAAAATAACTCAAAAGTTATGAAAGGATTTTAATGAAATATTCATGAAATGCTGATAACGGGACAAGGAACAGATGCTTAAATGTTGGTAATGTTCTGGAACCATCTGGGTGCAGGAATCTGTTGAAAGATTCTTACTCAATGTCAGATAGGGACATTTAAATACCCAAAGTTTGGGGATTCTAGCCCACACTTGAACGGAGGTTTGTTTTTTTTTTTGTTGAAACTCTAACCCTACATTGATAAAATGATAAAATGAATGGAGGATGATACTATTTGGTGGAAATCACAATATGGGTGGAAATGAGCTGCTTGGTGGAGATCTCAAATGGATAATTGTGACAATAACATTTTTTTTTGCCTGTTTTCCAACTATGTATGTAAGTGCTACAAAATACATCATGATAATGATAATAAACTGTAGGACAACCACAGACAATGTGTATGTACAGAAGATACTGATTAGCTAATGTTAGGCTCTGTTGTTAAAAACACAATGTCATTAACTTGATTAAATGAAAAATCAGCTGTGACGTGAACTTGGCTGTCACTTACAGCAGGAGGACGCTCCTACACCTGCGCTGGCAGCAAGCAGCCCAGCGGGGCACTCGTGATGACAAGTAATGCAAACAGTGATGGAATAAAAGAAATAGAGATACATCAGTGATGACAGTCACAGCATGAAGCACAGGAGCAGCCTGTGTCAGCGTGCACCAGCCAATGGAAAGGAAGGATTCATCACTAAATTTTATTAAGAAGCAGCAACCTTCAAAGGGGATGAGAGTAAATCCACTCTCTCTTTGATTTGATTTTTCTGCAGACTGTTAGAAAGCAGTTAGTTAGAGAACAGAATTAGTTGAAGAGCAGTGTGTGTGTGTGTGTGTGTGTGTGTGTGTGAATGCAGGTGTGTGATGTGTGTAAATGCTATTTTTACTCACATTTTCATTTTTACCCACAAAAATATTTACAATATTTCCCTCAGAATATTTATCATTTGATTCCTTGTGTCTTATAAACAGTTGTTTTTCACGTTTATTCATGCGTTCATCTTCTCCCTGAAGATGAATGATGAAATTGTCAACGGGTGAACGTCAGGTTTCACCCTGAACGAGTTACCAGCTCATCAAAGGGCCGCATGAAGGACAGATAACTATTCACATTTAGTGTGACCAATTAACCTCAGCATGCTTTTGAATGGGGGAGGAAGCTGCAGAACCTGGAGAGAATTGAAAAATCTCAGGCCAGGTACTGAACATGGGACCTTCTTGCCCATTTTTCACCACACTTTACCTTAATGTCTTTTAAAGCAGGATTGTATATTTGTCCGAGTAGAGAACTACTGCATAGACCCAATCTCTTTTATGAAGGATACAGCTTCTCCGGATTCCAGTGGCCAAGTTTTGAAGGCGTGACCCTCAGTGCCAGCATTCCTCCACCCCCTCTGCCAGCTTCCCTCCAGCCTCAGCAACAGCCATTCTGATCACCACCAGAGATTCCCTTCAGACACTGAATTCCCAGTTAAGCACCAGCCAAGCCTTCACTTGCTGATGACTGGAGGCTAACCAGCCATCTGCTAGCATTCACCCATGCTGCATCTGCTTCCAGCTGCCTCCATGATTACTGTCTATGAGCTGTAGCCCACAAACACTGTTCAGTGGATCACTATGAAGAAAACATGTTATTATTCTCAGCTTGGTTCTGAAGCATGTGGTAGGTTGTGACTCAGTGGAGACCAGGTGACCCTGCCTCTCCATGTCAGCTGGGACTGCCCTCCAGTGCTCCAGTGCCCTGGAACCCTAGACAGGACAAAGAGTGCAGCAAATTCATTGGTTCTAAAGTCCGAAGCAGGTATTTGGTCCACACCAACACCATGATGCTGGAACTAAAGGAACAAATGCAATGTGTTTATAGAGTCGTCCACTGATTTAGACCTGAACAACGAAGCTTGAAGAGCTTAGGTTTACCAAACCTGAAGATTTATGTCCAGTCCAGACCAAGGGTTCAAGGTGCAACTGAACAGCAATGTCAGTGGTCTGAACCTTCCAGTTTCCCCTCAGCTCCTGTGGAGTAGTTGAAGTGATTCCACCTGTTCAATGACAGATAATGGTTGCAGGCAAACATTCCCAGACCCATCATTGGACCTTGTTCACATTTCACATCCACACCCCTCCACCCCCTCCAGAACATTCAGGTCCACTTATCTTTTGCAGCTTGTCATCCCAAAATCAAGACAAAAACTCGGGCGACTGCTTTTTCTTTTCTTCTTCTTGGAATCAGCTACTCACCCACAAAAACATGACCCCTTACCCTTTTAATACTGCCTTAAAGATGTATTTGTATACAAAATATTCAATCCAACATGACAGTTTGTGTGATCTTTTTTTGTCTCTTTCTGTTTTTTGTGTTGCGATGGAATCACTAGCTGGTTATTTTTAGGGCTGCAGCTATCAAATATTTTAGTAATCAAGTATTCTACAGAAAATCCATCCATTAATCGAGTATAACACATTGTGATGTAATTTGCATACTTGCCAATTTGCATACAATTGTTATGGACGGTGTAGTAGGAACATCTACGATAAAGTTTGTTTTACATCCTGCTCTGTAAAACAACGGTGGATCAGCAGCAACTTTGTTCTGTGCGTGGTTCATTTTTGAGTGAGGATTCAGAGCGGTGAGGGAGGGTCTGCTGTCTGCTCTGGATGCAGCAGTGGGGACTGATGCAGCACCTGCTGGCCACTGAGAACAGAAAGGAACTGCAGAGCAATACGTGCTGTTGACTCAGCGACTCGCCACCAGAAAACATTAGAAAAAGTCACTAGATTTGTTGTTAGTTGTGTTTATGAAAAAAAATGTGATTGGAGTGGTCTGAAAAGTTGATAAATATAGCGACAAAATTGCTAAGCTGGCAACACTGCTTCCCACTCCTTCAATCTAACGCCGCACGTCCGCTTCCTCCTTTCTCTGCCTTCCCCTTCGTAAAAGCCCGTTGTGCCGCATTAAAATTAGTTTGTGCGGTCCCTTGAGCTTTATGATTCCTCGAGGTAGAGAAAATTAATGGATGATTTTTTTGTAATTTTGAAGCGTAACCGTGTCTTCACAACTGTAGCTATGCTACTGACATGCTATACTAAACAAAATCTCCAAGAGAAAATGCCAGATTTCTGACCTTTCTTCAGGTTTGATATGTTGGCTGTACTGCACTTCTAATCCAAGAGCATCATGCTCTGAGGGTGATACCTCCGTCTGTTTGTCTGCTTTGGCTTCGGGAAGGCAGAGACAAGCCAAACTGTGATAACAAGCTTGGAAGAAACAACACTGAGCAGTTTACTCAGTGTTTGTTGCTAAGTGGTTTATTCCCGTTCAGTGTGACCTAAACATCACCCACACAAAAAGACCAGCACACACACTCGGCAGCCAGCAGCCAGCCTGCGCTTCAGTAAAATCATCAACTGGTATTCTGCCAGCCCTCATTTAGGGCAAATGTTGAATATATGCGACAATTAAATGGTGACACTGGTCTGCCTGATGAAATTAACACTCTCCACTGTTGGCACAAATTCTGAATAACACATCAGCTGCTAATGACAAATTCCAACTTAATTATTACTTACTATTACTTTTCAAAATTATTTTTTTTTCATTTCACTGAAATATTTTGTTAGTTGTTATTTAACCAGTTGTTTTGCTGATCTTAAATCAATAATTTGACATGTTTCATATTCTGGCTTATTTCACACACACAATGATACTCCAACTTGTCCTGTAATCAACTTTAACAATCTTTAAAATCAATTCACTGAACAGCAGTTGAACACAACACAACCTGAAGCTGAAAGGCATATTTAATTCATTTAGTATTTATTCCCTCTGACAGTATTCAACAGATTACTGGTGGAAGAGGCAGGAATTGAACAAATGAAGAAAGCCCTCGATAGTTTACCATATGTTGAGCTACACGTGTCAAAGAGTTGATGAGACGTTTAATGCAGCTAATCAGTGTGCCTGAATGTTTAATTCAAGCGTGCATTGGCATTGCACTGAAACTCTGGTTCTTATCGGAATAAAATATGAATGTCAGAATTAGTTAGCTAACACTAACTGCACACTGGAGGTCATGTGCTTCGGCCATAGCGTTTTTGATGCATATGCATGATGATATTGAGAGCATCAAAAGCAAACCGAAGTTTAAAAAAAATAACACATTTCACTCAGTTTATGAAAACTGTGTGCTGGCTGGCTTTGTTACTGTGCTACTTCTGTGCTTCTACAGAAGGTCTCAGGTGACCTATGAAGGTTTGATGGAGACTGAACTGTGACACAAGCAAAGAAAGGACAAACAAGACAAATTTTACTTCCTAAAAAAGAACAATTACTGGTGACATTGAAGCAAAGGGCTTCAATGTGTTTCATTTATAGGCATCACAACATGCAGACTGTGTCTAGGGGAAAGAAAGTGCTTAAGAAAAGGTGACTGGAGGACTTGAAGAGCTGCAGAGAATCACTGGAATATGAAAGACTGTGTGATGAAGCAGCTTTGTCTGTGTTTGAAAATTGTAATGTCCTATAAAGCAGGCAGTTCTCCCTCTTTGAAGCTTTAAGAACATCTTAGTGATGCCAGGATGGAGCCATCTTGTGGGAGATGATGATATAATGTAGCCTCTCTGGGGAATGTCAACTTTAAATGCGTCAGATGGAACTTGGACTGTGATTGTTAAAAATTATCATCATGCTGGAGGCTGCAGAGTGAAAAAGACCGTCAACACCTGCACCAATCCTTAATGTGTGTTTGGTGGAGAGAATTTAAATGATTTGATTGAACAAATACAACATGGCAAACGAAGCAAAGCTATGACTGTGAATATTTCACAGTGAAAGTAATTGTAATGAATGAAATCATTATTAATTCAGTTATTTGCAACAGTTTGTTATTCAAAAGACACCAGAACACGTTTGGGTTTGAAACTATTTGGGAAAACGTACAATTTATGTATTTATTTAGCTTTTTTGCAGGTAGCGCCATTTAGGATTGCATGTAGGATCAGCAAATAACAGCATTATGCTTCAGCATATACATCATACTGTATGTTACTATTTTGTATTTCTCTTAAATGTCTAGATTTATTATTCTTCCAAAAATCAGTGTATGTTAGGTGATGGTGACAAATAAAAACGTAAACGTAAAAAGTAAAATAATTCTGTCATCTAAACTCAGAGAATGTGCAGTTCACGTGAGGACGGTGAGTGCAGCTTCCTCCTTTTTTCTTTTCCTGTTCTGATCCATGTAAATGTCACCTTGAAAGAAGATGTGTATTTCACTGTGTGCAGAGATACAGAGCGACCTGAGAGTTTGAATCATCTTCAGTGTTTACTGAAAAACTTTATTGACACAAGAAAGGCAATTCATTAATTCATTAAGAAGTTTATGAAGCAAAAAAAAAAAAAAAACTCACGTTGCTCAGGTTAACTCCGAGCAACCTGAGGTTCTCCTGAGAAGGTCAATCTCCACCAGGTCGCTCCCGAGTCCTGCAGCCCAATGTGCGCGAACCGCAGGGCACCGCACCGCTGCGCACCAGCAGGCGCTGCGTAGCTCAATCTGCCGCCAGTGCGCAAAAAGAACGTCCCTGAGCCCAAATCAGCATTCTACCCAACAACCATGTTATCTCTGCAGGAAAGTGTCAGTGGTGTGATGGAGGAGACAGACAAGAAGAAGAAGAAGAATGGACACGTACCTGTAACTCCACACTGACGCCCTGGTAAACGTGGGTCGGAAACACCGCCAGCTGATGTTGCACCTGCAGGGACACGGAATACTCCATTGACCGGAGGACTGAGTAGCGACAGGCTGAGCAGGAGCCGCGTCTCCTCCTGGAAGCAGAAGCACATTGTGGATATCTGCCGCGACTCTTCTCCGCCCCGCTGCGCTCCCATTGGCCGCAGACACTCATCAGCGTGCGTGCGTGCGCGTGTGTCACACCAGCAAATATCATCAGCTCCTTAAAGGTCAGACATGAACAACTGCAAATGGAGAGACACTAAAACCTGAACTGAAAGAATTAGGACATTTACACCTGATGGTGGTGGTGATGATGATGATGATGATGATGATGATGATGATGATGATGATGATGATGATGATGATGATGATGATGATGATGATGATGATGGCATTAGTTGAAGTAGCAGAACTAGCAGCCATAGGAAGTTAGTTAGTTATAGACTGGTTTACCTGATAGAAGCATGAAAATAATTGGTAAAAAACGCTGCTTGTGTCCCCCCCCTCAATAATTACACACCTGAGACACTAGCTGGTTGTTATTCATATAACCTCTAGAGGGCATCTTCAAACATAATTTTTTCTTGGAGGACTGAGAAGTATGGAGGGCCAAAAATGACACGATAATAAATAAATAAACGTTGAAATGGATATATATCCGTCCATTTTATTTCATTTCATTTATTTATTCGTTTTTATTTTGTACTTCATTCATTTGCCCATTATTTGTTTTTGTATTTCACTTTTATATATTTCTGTATTTCTCTCATCTACAACAGGATAGGTTAAGTTGTCTGATCAATTTGATCAATTTCAGTCCTACTACTTCTGCCTTGTCAGCCATAGTGGGCAAAACAGTTATTTTAGATATACTGAATCCATTCAGTAAAACATTTGTTCACTGCATTTTTCATTGCAAAAAATTGAAAAATAAATTAAAGGTGGTACTCAAACAACACATTGATTTACTTATTTAGTCCTTTAGTCCAATTAGTTATTTATTCTTACATGTATTTATATATATAGTTACTGACTCATTTCAACATTTATCTATTTATTTGTTTATCTATAAATATGTAATTTTTGGTCCTCCATAGAAGAGTCATTTGAGCGGACGTACAAGTCAGCAACTCACTAGTCTGGTGTCTAACATTTCCACGCTATTCCACATACAACTACACCGTAACAACATTCCCATTACAACAAATAAAACACTGTGTGTGTCCAAGCCATTGAAATAGACACCAACTACCTAACTGATACAAAAACAGTGAAAAACAGAGTTTATAAATAAACCACTAATACAGATAATACTGTGTGATTCTGAACTCTGGGTCCTCTGAGTTGGATCAGGGTCTGAGACAGAGATACAATGTTGGGCGAGCGTTCCACTTAGCAACTTCCTGTTAACAGAACGAAATCAGACTGCAAGTGGAATGCACGATGAGAGTTCCATCTTGAATAAGTAAGAGGTTCCATCATAAACATGTGACAACTTGATTAATGACCCTTTAGGCACATCAGGAATTTATGTCACAGAACATGAATCATGAGTCTCTGTGACTTGACACGGTTTCAGAGACTTGAGCAGGAGCCAGGTCTCCTCCTCGGAGGTCTGCCCCAGAATTTGGGTTGAGGTTTATAGGCAGCTGATAGCTGATACCAACTATGCCAACTATGCTGCTGATTTCAAATAGGTCAGAACACAAGTACATAACTGCGTTCAGTAAGAACAGGAAGGAGATCTGATGCTTGGACTGTATCTATAGGAAACATGGTGTCTGTGAGTATCTGGGCTCTACACATTTACATTTCCTGGTTGAAACAGAGAAAGCTTAATCAAGCAAGTGTTGGTGGGCTGCTGGAGTCATATCTCAGCAATAAGACTCCGACCTGCCATGTTCTGCTGAAGAGAGAAATGTGCTAGATCTATTTCACTTTGTGTGCATTATGACTTTGGTCCTTCTTCTCAGGCTAAGTACTGTAAATGGAGAATGTAAGCATGTTCCAAGTTGTGTGCACTTTCAACAATGGTTATTATAAAAAAACATGCTTAGCAAAGGAGGGAAGAAGACTGTGAATGGGAAATAAGAGCACAAACGCTCTTTATTATACAAGTAATGAGCTGCAGAATGTAGGACATTGGAAAAGGTTGTGGGTTTATGGGTGAAATCTCACCCTCTGGGAACAAAATCAGTGTCTGTGGACTCAGGAATCATTTCTGCACAGAAAAAGACTTCTGCTTACCTAAAGTAAGTAAAGGCTTGAATGAAGTTGAAACGTGAGTGCAATGGGCAGCAGACTCCAGACTCCAGCCTCCAACATCGAACGTCTGTTCGTCTGCCACCACGCTTTGGCTTCCTTCTCAGTTCCAGATGCCACATGAAGAACAAGTGAGGAACTGCACACGCACACACTTCCTACATCTCACCACCACCCCAACCACCACCATTTCCCTGGGTATAAAAACAAGCATTAGAGAACGTGAGATGATTTGTTGTAAGACGTTATGCTGTGTGGTTCTCTGTGGTTCATGGTTCTGTGTGGTTAGTGTGATTTGCTCTGGTTCTGTGTGGATTCTAAGGTTCTCTGAGGTTTCTTATAGTCTTACATACTATCATCCATAAATTATTTGTAAAAGTAGCAGAACAGCAGACCTAGTACCAGTAGTACTATTAGAACAAAGAACCACACAGACCACCTGTGTACTTTGTTTGCACCACCCACAACACACCTGAGACCAGTTTGGTGTTACCTATATGATACTACGATACGGAAGCGTATTCCATTCACTTGACAGTCAAAAAAAATCTGGTTAACTGAGTGCTTTTTTCTGTTTTGGGTTGTTTTTCATGATATTTTTTTCTGTTTCAGGAAATGTGTTGTTTTTCATGGGGGGATACTGTTTTTTTGTGGTGACTTTTTCCCTTTTTTTCCCCCTTTTTCAGCTGTTGTGGAAATTCTACTGGTCACATTCCAACTTCAGAGAAATAAAGAATTGTATGACAGAATGATCTTTCTATAATTTATTGAAGCAGCTTCAAGGCACAGGTCAAACAGAGAGCAAGCCGTCTGCAGGAGTGTGCGCCCCAGATTGTGTCAAGCACCCTTTTATCCACCAGAGAGGGAGCAGAGAAGGGAGGTGTGAAAACAACGAAGAAGGAGCTGTATAGTTGTAACTAATGTCAACTGAAGGTCAAATAGTACCTACGTGGCACGAGATACAAGATAAAGCGTTTTCAATAGACACCATTGTTTGATTATATGTGATCATTTGTTTCAAGTACAGTCCCAAGGAAACACAGGCTCATGTATAGTCACAAGATAACTCCTGATGCAGATGATTAGTGCAAACTTAAGAACATAACATATTTTGTAACATATTAAAGCATAGGTTTAAGACTTAGCAGTTGTTCAGACGAAAAGCTTATTCAGATCTGCTGGACAGTGCAAGGTTTCTCCAGCATCAGTTGGACACACATGCCTGAATGCATCTCAAATGCATTCAGGCTGGCTACGTGGTGACTCAAGAGATGATCAAGAGACGAAAATACTGGATCAAGGGGGAGTGCAGCTGAGGCGCCGGAATCACCGTAACAAAAAAAACAAAAAAACGTTACCACAAATACCAGAAAAAATTACTTTGCAAAACAGACAATTATTACCACAAAAAACAGAAAAATTAAAAAATTCTCTGAAACAATGACTCATTAAAACTGATTTTTTTCTGGTTCTTTTCAACCTCTTTGACCAATCAGGCTCAAAGGTTAAGGTTGGGAGTTTGTTCATTCTGAATTCTATTTTCATGTAAACCAAGAAATCAAACCAAATGTATTTCAAGTTTGATTTCAGTTTATCAGTAATGTTGAAATTAGGAAAATGAACAAACTCAGGATTTTTATTGAACATGCTTTCTGGACAAGCCCCTGCGGTCATTACATGGGTCAGACAAACAAAGCCATCAAAGCCATATTGACATTTTCATAAAAACCTTAGCGCAGCCTGTCAGTGCTGTGCAGCTCTGACATTATTAACATGATGCATTGTGTGATGTATTGATTAGATTATACAGATTTTACTTAACTTAATCACATAAAGCTGCATGTTCTACAAAAGCAGAGATGTGAATTAACATATTGCATAATATTTTTATGTTGCTATGTATGTTTGTTAATATGAACTATCAAATAAAAATCATATTAAACATAACCTTTAAAAAAATAAACCTAGTGATGACATGTTAGTGCAGCTGAGGGAGTTTTTTTAATCATCCACAGGTCAACAGAGGTCAAAGCTTGAGGTCTTCTTCGTTGTTATTATGCATCTTGCATCAGACTTTTTCAAATAACAACTGTCAAAATAAATGTTATTTCAATAGAATTTCAGTTGAGCAGTCTCAAATAATCAGAATTAAGGTGGATTTCTCCTTGTATATTAATTGTTGATTTAACATTGATTAGTAGCCTTGAGATAAATCAGATGAATGGATATGTACCTCATCTCAAACCATGACAACCTGACCAACACTCCCAAAGCTGCAAGCTCCATCGTCTTCTTATTCATCCTTGTTGTATAATACGAATTCACCCTCTCACTATGAGCCTGGACCAGCTGCTCATTAACAGTTCACTCCTTCTCCATGGATCTCTTGGGAGGATACAGTCGACAGAGGAAATCACCACATCCTCATCCTATCTACCAAGCAAACAGTTCACTGTTAAATATCCCATCAATCACTTGGACACATGGGACCTGCAGCCGAGTGCTTCTCATCCATGATGATGAATAAACGATGAGTCCTGGGACTCTCATCGAAACCTCAAACAATCCTGTTACTAACCGATATGTACTGATACCATGAACAACGAGACAAAAAAACACTTGTGCCACAGTTTCCAGCAACATGGGAGAAGAGCGACATCCTGTGGTTGGTTGGCGACAAGGCATGCAGGGCATGTTGTTTTGTACAGCAAGTTAATTCAATGAGCTTTACAAGAAAAAAATCCAGTATAAGAAAAATAAAAGCAGCAGTTAAAAGGACATTAAAAGCTTTAAACTGGAGTAAAAACAATTGCTAAAACAGTAAAATAATTATGATTATAAATGTTACACAGAGGACACATGTGAACTCATCCCTGAAGATCTCAGATCAGGACGGCTCAGCGCCCTGAACCATTTTGTATTTTAAAGTGTATTCTCTGACAGAGGTCAAAGGTCAAAGGAAACACACCCATCAACTCCCAGAGAAGTCTGAGTTGGTGGGAGGTGGGTGGTTGTTTACCAGCTGCCCAGAGAGACCGACGCGTTGCAAGCAACAGTGTGTTCGATTTGGCAGCTCGGAACCAAAGGATGAAGATGAAGATGCCTCATGTGCAATTGAGGACAAATGTCCAACAGCATCTGACCTCAAGCATCGTCTTGGGATCATTATTTTTCTCCTCTTGTTTAATTTCACAATATGATTAATACTAGAAATTGTTTTTTTAAGGACACAGTAAATGCGAAAGTAATGTCTATATTCAGGGGCACTGAAAGGTTTTAAATTCTTTGCCCAGATGTTACCTTTGCATTGCATAGTTTTAGAGCAACGCTTCAATTTCATTCTACAACTTTACAATGACAACTCAGACTATTGCATTCTACATGGTTCCTACATTTATTTTATATAATCATAACACTCTTCCGTCAGTACACCTATTCACATCAAGTCTCAATAATTAAATGAACTTGTATTAAATGACCAAATGGTTACACATACATTTCTTTTTTTTTTAGTTTTGGACTGAAGTTTTTACTCAGCATCTTCATGTACATGATCAATGCAGCACTAGAGGGCGCTGTGTACCATAATAATATAATGACACTGCACTCACCACTCCTTTTGCCATCTGAAATACTGTGCAGGCAGATGTTTCTTTAATTCAAAATGCATAAATCTCACCTCTGTGATGCAGGATGAAAATGTGTGGGCGATGACGTGTCAATCACAAGGTGTTGCTCAACACACTGATTTGTACTTTTTCCACATGAAAAAAAAATATATACAACCTACAATTCTCTTATGTGCTCTGTGCTTTTCCATAATTAAAATTAATTTCAGCCTCAAAGCAAGAGCAGTGATTTTAAGAGGGGTTTCCCTCCATGACAGCTTTCATCAGAGCAGAAAATTACACCAAAAAGATGATGAAATATGGAAGATATGTGGAGGTGACACGCCTACAGGGTCCTGAGAAAGGAACAGGGATTCATAATCATTCCATCCAACATCTACTACTGTGACACTACTATCTCACCTACTGTGTGTCTCACATCAGCTGTTTACACTGACCTATAAATAATATAATAAAATCAAACATATAACACATAAATAAATAAAAGAAAAAAAATCTAAGTTAAATATACAAATCTTAAAGGTTAACTATGTAAAAATTGGCAGAATACTCTAGTGGGGTTGCATGGGAATTGCAACACACACACACACACAAAAATGCAGCCGGGCTGCCAGGTTTGTTACCAACTGCGTCAAGCGATCAGTCTGCAACATCCATGTCAAATTGTGAATCTTACAGGATAACTACAAATTTCAACTAGTCAATACATTTAAAACAGTATTTAACATTAGCTCTACTATCCATGATTAATTAGAGACATATGTATAACAGACACCTATCACTAGTCTGTTATCGTTTTCTTTTCATCCTGCCTGTTTAGGATTCTCTCTGATTTGTGTGATGATTTGACAAACATCAGACGGAAGTTCACAGAATGCTCACGGTCATCTATAAGACCTGTGTGAATACAAATATCAAGAATATATGGATAATCACCGCAGTGGTGAAAGTGAACCGTCAACACTGGACAGGACAGGAGGACTGAGCCCCCTTCATTTCCTCCGTTTACTGGGTCTGGAGGTGGATGGTTCACGACCAGTAGTGTCATATCTAGGGTCAATGTCATAGAATGAAAACAAGTAACGTTGTTGAGGGATTTGGCCGACAAGTAACGTTAGCTAAGTTAGCTAGCGAGTTAGCCTCTTACCGATCGAGGAGAAAATGTCGCCATTTTCTGCGTGTGTATTTGATGCCAAGGAAATCCTTTCTATGAGTCCATCCAGCATCTGCTTCTTCAGTATTGACTCTGGTTTTTGTTCTTCTCCGGTCATTCTACCTCTGTGATTCATAACTCCGGGGCTGTGAAGCTGCTGTGGGACTTACAGACTTCTTCTGTTCTGAGCACAGAGACCGTATCTGTCAGCTCACAATGAACCAATCAACATAAACACACTGTTGAACCCGTCAAAAAATATAGAATAATTAATTCACACGATAACATTTTTTTCAGAAAAAGGTACACTTTCATTCTGTGCCCCTCTAAACACACTGTGGACATATATATTTTTTTAAATATAGCTTTTCATCAAAATAATACATAGTTGACCTTTAATAAAAAGAAAAAAAATTAAGTAAAGTTGTTGGTTTTATTTGGAATGAACTTTCGGGGTTGAAATCTCCTTGTACACTTAAACTTTGGATCAATAGTTCGCCACCTTATAAGACAGGTTTCTCAGCTATCTCAGCTAATAATGCAATGATCTGTCGGCTGAATCTAGAACCATTAGAGCTGCAGTTGCTTCAGAATAATGCCTGACGTGTGTAAGTTTTAAAATTCTGGCGATTCTTTTGTTTCACAGTAAATGTAAAGTTTTAGGCAGCAAATGACAAACATCTGTTTCCTTGTCTGCAAGACATGACATTGGTGTATGAAATCGTCTTAAATTGTAAAATACACTTTCCGCCTGACAGATATTGTGGATTTGAAAACAGGTTTATGGCTTTGCAAAAGTCTGCAATCTGCCAGTTCAACCATGCTGTACATGAGAGGCAGATGATGTAATGACAAGTCTTTTTACTTCACATGTGTGTCTGAGGAAGCAGCAACATAAAACAGAAACATGAGAAATGATCTACAGTATATAAACAGATGGAAAAAATACTCCGACAAGACTATAATTTTCCAATCAAATATATATGCTATTCCGTAACAACTTGTGATTGTAGGTTTCTTTAATCATTGCAAACATAAAGGTTCAAATTATCTGAGGTGAAGAAAAATCAGGCCCAGACATGATAGTTGCATCACAGGGTTCCAAGAAGCCTTGGGTTGTTTCCTGATCTTTGACTTGGCAGATGAAACATTGTAAACCAGAAAATGCTCCCAGCTAACTAACACTCAGCGAATTTGTGTGTAAACTGCTCACACAGAAACCTTTAATTTTGAAGAAAAATTGAAGGAAATTTATTTTCATGAACAGTTTCATCATATTGAATACAGTATTTGTTTTTCGTAAAGCAATGTGTCACAACTTGTTGATTTAATGTAAAAAAAAATCTGGTAATTACAGTGAAATTCACATTGGCTTGAGATTTATTTGGACAAACTTAACTTCTCAATAAAAAAATCCCAGTTAAAACTCAAATGGCAAGAATGACTAAAAGCAAAAACAAGGTGCTGAGAAAATTCTACGATGTGTGAGGAAACACCAAAGGAAAGAAGATAAATAAAATATTATAATAATAAATAAACAACTAAAATAAGTAAGTATATACAGCTTCCAAAGGAAAAGAGCAATAAATGAGGATGATGTAACACAAAACCACAAGTTCGAACTGAACCAATTGTCTATGCCAACAAACTTTCAACAGCACAATGGATACTAAACTGAGACATTTTTAGACATTTTACAGATTTCTTCTGTCTCACTCCTCATACAGAATAAAGGTTTGTGCAAGAAAAAAAAAATCTGATCTGTCCGGCCTAGAAATACTTTTGGCAGGGGGGCCTCCAGGGCCTGATCCAGAGGTTTCAAGGAGGAAAAGCTGTACCTAATTGTCCAAAGCTATGATTAATATAAAAAATAATAATAATAACATTATGATAATACATTTTATATGTACAGTGCTTTTAAAAACACTCAGACCCTTCCAAGAAGTATAAATAATAAAAAAAAAAATACTAATAATGGCTTTACAATAAAAATGATTAAAGAATATTAAAACGATCAGCAAAGCTAAAAAGTAAAGCAAGTAAGACAGGGTGAAAAAAAAAATTGATGAATGGTGGCTGCAAGGCTGCAACTGAGAAGGCTCTGTCCCTCCCAGGTTCTGCGCTTGGACTTAGGGACAACCAGAAGATTAGTATCAGAGGAGGAAGGTGGAGGAGGGACTGTCAGGGTGAAGAAGGTCTGTAAAGTAGGAGGGGGCTTGAATGTGGAGGGTTTTGTGGGTGAGGAGGAGTTTGAATTCAATGCAGTGTAGGACAGGGAGCCAGTGGAGGTTCAGGAGGAAAGGGGTGATGTGGTCTCGGGAGCGAGTGTTGGTGAGGATGCAGGCGGCAGAGTTCTGGATGTATTGTTGTAAGTTTGTTGAGGATAGTATTGCAGTAGTCAAGGTGGGATGTGATGAAGGCGTGGATCAGGGTTTCGGCAGCAGTGAAACACAGTGAAGGGCGGAGGTGGGAGATGTTTTAGAGGTGAAAGAAAGCTGTCTTAGTGACTTGTTTGATGTGATGTTCAAAAGGAGAGGTTGCTGTTGATGATTCTGAGAATTCGACAGTGAAGGGAGTGGGACAGAGATTGGAGTTGTCAATGGTGAAATGGAAGTCTTTGGCTGTGTGAATGAGGGATATTGGGCCAATTAAAATCATTTATGACTTATAGCAGTTGAGTTTGAGAATGTTTTTTGCATCCAGGATTTAATTTCAGAAATGCAGTTTGACAGGGTGGAGTGGGTTTCAGGGGTGATGAATTTGGTGGAGATGTATAGTTGGACATAGTCAGCATGTAGCAGTGGAAATGGAGACCATGGCGACAGATGTCCAAGGGGGAGTATGTAGAGAATAATAATTAGAGGACCAAGTACTGAACCCTAGGGAACGCCTTGTGATAGACCAGAGTTTGAGGAGAGGAGTTGGTTGTTGGTTACTTTTTAAGACGTCAGTTTCAGTGCTGTGCTGTGAGCAGAATCCAGATAGGAACAGTTCAAAGAGATTGTTATTGTTAACATGAGATTTGATTTGTCAGGCGACAATACGTTCCAGGATTTTTGCCAGAAATGAGATTGGAGACGGGCCGAATGTTGCTCAAATTGTCAGGGTCAAGTGTGGGATTTTTGAAGGTAGGTGTGATTGCTGCCAGTTTGAGTGATGTAGGAGTTAATTTGTGAGACAAGTGGGGAGACGGTGGGGAAACAATGTTTAACAAAGGTGGAAGGGACAGGATCGAACAGGCAGGTGGAAGTTTTCGTAGTCCAGATGATTTTGGACAGTTCAGCTGGGGAGACAGGTGCGAAGTTGGAAAAGGGCAGGGTGGTAAGAGGGTGATGGGG
>CAAKHB010002684.1:76639-86656 GCA_901007665.1 Aeoliscus strigatus
GAGGGTGATGGGGGTGTGGAGGGTGGGGGAATGGCAGAGGTGGCAAGAGAGCTGGATGGTGATATGGTAATATTGGTATGAATCAAACATCTCTCACACGGAGACCTGGCTTTTCTCATCAATCAACCTAAGCTTACCACAAATATTTTCTCACCTTCCCTCAGTTCAGACTAACACAGGGCTCATTCCATGGATCTGATCCAGGGAGAGAGGAATATAGTTACTGGAACAGAAAACCTACAATGACATCATCCTGTTAAAACTAATGGCTATTATTCAAAAACATATGGCTGCTGGCCACATGTGTACTTTATCCCACATTTCCACCCTGGCTCCCTGGTGGAAACAAATGCCTCACTGTTAAATTCTCTGTTCGCTGCCTGAGGTTCTGGATGGCAAACTAGGAGATCGATATTACTTATCAACCAATTCGTCTGTAATCACTGAATTTCAGGGAAACCTAATCTCTCGGCTCACGGTCAACTCATCACATGTTCTGGATCCTGCAGACGAGCTGGATACATGAATAGATGCAAACACTTGTAAAATACAATCCATCAGTGTCACAGTAATGGTCCGGTTCATGGTGAACGATTCAACAAAAAGACAATGGAGTTAGATTCCATCCAAACAGACGAACATCTGCAGGGATTCTTTCTCATGTTGCATTTCATATGTGATTTATAGATATAAGTTATATATATAAGTTCTTTATGATGCCACATTTTACTGACTGACTGTCAACATGAGTCACATCCTGTCCAGTTACTGGCTAATGATGGTGCAATATAAATGTGAGAATACAGATTTATGATTAATACAACAGATTTTTATAACAATCATTTGCAATTGGTCATTGGCTTTCATTTTTATTGCTCATGGATGAAGAACAGAGAGGTTCCTCTTTTCTTTTTATCTTTAAAGTTCGTAGATCCATGAAAAAAAAAACATTTGGACCTTGTAAAGACCAAAAAGAAAGAAAATGATTTTACGATGCAGATTTGTTGCCAAATATTTGCCGTTATAAGACTTAATTAATTCCTTCTGGAAGTGTTCGGATGTGGAGGTCCGAGATCTTTATTAGACAGTGGTGTCAAAAAGTGTCCCAGATGTGTCTTGAAATGCAGGAAAACACGTAAGTAAACGTGAACGTTTGGAGAAGGAATGGAATATACCACATTTGCAAATGAAAGTCGCTGCATTATTTCCAAAGATGGTCACACACACACACACACGATTTATCACATTTACTTCAAAGTGTTCATGATTATCAAGGAGGACAGATTTCCTTCACAGAACAGAACCCAGACTGCAGCAGAGTTTTATGATTAAGGACAGAATGGCCTTATCAGGAAAATCCAACTCAGAGGAACACAAACTCAAATCCAAGATGGCATCAGTAGTGCAGTGTTATCTGTCAGTGTAAACTCTTTTTACTGCTGAATCACTTAGGTCATTTGTTTCCATTCCAATGCCTCAAACACACACACAACTGTTTTATTTGTTTTTGATGGGAATGTTGTACATGGAATACCACGTAACGTGTTGGTTACACAACAACTAGTGAAAAAACAGAGTTTGTGATGAAACTGGAATGCAAACAACTGATTTTTTACCCAGAAATTTGATCACTGCAAGTTATATTCAGCGAGTAGAACGCACCAGACGTGCAGAATAGTTCACTGCTACCTTGTCATAAGATTCAGTCCCATGCTTTAAGATTTAAGGTTCCAGAAGAACAGAACAATGGCAACATGTTAAAACATGTTACCTTCACATCAGGAACCATGCAGCGTTTTCGTACACACACACACACACACAAAAAGAAAAAAAAGTAAAAATACGAGCTTCATATACATAATGTTAGTGCTGTTGCTAATGTCATCATCTCGTCTCTGACTCACTGAGAGGACTGAAGTGAGTTGTACTATTGCCGGATAAATGTACTTCATTAGTGCTGTCGACTTGATGTTTTCAATCACTGTCAATATATCTATTTATACCGGTATGTATTTTTCTATTTAATCTATTTCTTTCCAACCACTTTTCTTTTAAAGGAACCTGAAGTGGTGATTAAAAAAGTAAAGCATCCACATTTCAGATCCATTTTACCAACCAACGATGACTGGAACCAGATGGACAAAGGCTGTTTGATATTTCCTGCTTTCAACCTAACTCGACAGAGGGGAAGTTTTCTCTCATGTCGTTTTTTAAACTCATCAACCTTTTCAGGTCAGTGTGCAGGAAAAAGACAGTGACTGTCAGTGACTGATCACAAGCATTTATCGTTGTTTACTTAAATAAAATGAAATAAAAAGTAGTTTCCAGCAGAAATCTGAAATGACAAAGTGTTTTCTTTTGGTTGAAAAAACAAAGCTGATTTTTAATGTTGAGCGTTAACTCACCACAAAGGACAATTTGGCACAGTTGTGACAGAGTGATGTCTTTATCATGACTCATCTCTGGAGCTTTGACAATAAAACTCAAACGGAACAGGTGAGAAGAAATTCCTCGGTTTGCCAGCGAAAACAGAATGTAGCAGTTTTGGCGGAAACGTTTTAGTAAGAAGAAGTCTGCACCAAAGGGAGGATCTGCAAGACTGGATTTCAACCACTGGATTCAACTACTCAACCCTCTCGCAGGAGAAAATATAATATTTGGCATTAACATGGAAAACAATAAGAGTGACCTGATATTGATCAATTTAATTCTTCATCCACACATCCAAGTGGGGGAAATGTGTTTACACCCCTAGTGTGGTATCATTCAATTTATTTTCTTCATTCATTTTATTATTTACATTATTGTCACAGTTCACTGTCATGGTCTATGTCTTGTTCTTTGTAAACTAAATTTTTCAACTAAAAAATACCGATGAGTTTTAGTTGTTGAAGCTGCCACATTGACTGTGTCTTGTGTGTGTGTATGTGTGTGTGTGTGTGTGTAATAATAGAGACTCTGACCACCTACCGTCTGATCATAAAAAAAACAGTTGTGGAAGTCTTTAAAACACACACACACACACACACACACACACACACACACACACACACACACACACACACACACACACACACACACACACACACACACCATATCGTGACACGATAGAACGTCTTCAAGCGAACTACGAGTCCAGTTGTCTACAAATTCCGGCAGCAATGATCATAACCTGGGTGACAGAGAACCTCCACAGCCAAAAAAAAAAAAAAAAAACACGCACACAAACACAAGCAGACACGCGCAAGCACACAAGCTTGCACGCAGGCGCAAAAACCAGCGAACGCTCTCTGTCTCTCTCAGACACACACACACACACTCACACACACACACACACACACACACACACACACACACACACACACACACACACACACACACACACACACACACACACACACACACACAGTGACAAAGCACAAATGCCACCAACTCATCCTGATCCGTGGAATGATGAAACTGAGACCGTTTCGTCCCTGCTGGTTGTAGTTTACTCACCACAAATCATCTTCATCATCTCCCTGTTCCCCAGTTCACCTGTCGATCTCACCCCAACACCACTTCCGCCTTCCAATAGCTAAATCTCGCGGGTTTTCCAGTCCCGTGACAATACATACAGTACCTTCGTTTCAGATTTGTTTGTAAAAACAAACTAGAACAGACAAAGAACATGTAGAAAACCATTTATTATTTTAATTTACACCAAATACTAATAAACCTAACGTTAGTTATTTTATCTATATCAATAGATTCTATATCAACATTATCAAAGTTTTCTAACTATGGAGGATAGAACAAATCTGTGAACACTGTCCTGATTTATCAGACTCAGAAAATAAATGTGGATTCAACTCTGAGTTTATTTGTTTAATTATAATATTCATATATTGAAAATTGAAATATTGAAAAGTGGGAGGCACCTTGTGTTCCAGAGGAGGTAAACTGTTGAGAGTAGGAGAATGTCTGCTACTTTTCTCATGAATCTTGTAAACAGTATTTCTGATTATTTGGATGTATTTGTGTAAATATTTAATGTAAATAACTACATTTTGTCTTCCTCTCCCCACCCTTATGTCTTGCTATCATTATTACATGACCACCGGATAAAACGGTGTATTAGCTGAGACTAAAAGAAAGTAATATCACAACACCACTTAGTTTTTTCCATATTTATGTAAAATTTGTATGTACATGTTATAGGCAGCAACTGCATCAATGACATTCAAATCATCAAACAAAATAGTGCTAAAACAACAGTAACATGAAGGAAGCAGAACACTGATTTGGAAATATTTGCACTTTTTCATTGAAAAACATCTTCCATTTTAAATGAATATGACCACTGCAACTCCACTGCAGTGTGAGACAATAAATGCATGATGAGATACACCATGACAACCTACCCACAGATCGTCTTGAGATTTGTGACGATTCCCTCTGAGACTTAATGTAATGGCATCATGTTAATCAACAGAAAACCAAAAAGTTCAAATTTGCAGCAACTTCCAATCTGCATTGACTTAAGGATTTATCACACTATGATTCAAGCAAATTTAATTTTGATTTAATTTAGATACTCTACTTGATGTGATCTGTCCTTTCACACAACTGAGGACATCTATATTATTAGACTCAGTTTTATTAATAAACTAGCAGTTTGTGGATAGCTAAGCTAACATCTGCTGGTTCTAACTTCACATTTAGCATATACATAATTTTGTCATCCAACTCTCAGATGAAGAGCTAAGCCTCATTGTCAAAAATGACAAACGTGCTGGGTTAAATCATAGGCAACTGGACTAGTTTGCAAACAAGATAGTTTGCAAAATCGCTATAGACAAATGGACTTGCAAGTCCAGTTGCCTACAATTTAAATCAGCAAGACCATGACTAAGCACCTTCACAGACATGTCCAAAATGTTTCAGTACCTTTGAGCGATCTTGCGTCATCAGTGTAGCCTGGATTATGATTCTGTGAGAGGGGCTTTTACTATAATGTCATTTTGTAAGCCTGCAGGGGAAAAAGGAAACCCAACCAGTTTATTTGTGCTGCCATCTCTCACCCCTTTCAAACAATTTAACAATGGACAAGCGATATCAGTAAATATAGAGATAGCAGAACAGAAAGACAGCAGAACAGTAAGCAACTGTTGGGAGTTTTAGGCTTTTGCAAGTTCATAGTAGCATGAGTTGCAATCAAAGAATGAAAACAAATCTTATTTGAAGACATTCTCAAAGGCAGGACATTTGTAGGTCTTGAGTTTCTTGATGGCTTTTTTGAACTCTTTGCTGGACTTGTCCCACTTGTGGATGCCTGTAAGGAGGTATTGCTTATCCACCTTGCGGCCCATGATTAGGTACTGGTTTCCGAGGTTGTCCAGCTGCTGGCAGGGGCAGTCAGCACCATTCTTCAAATACATCACCAATTTCCTCATGTCCTTCTTCTTCAGGTTCCCCGTTTTCAACATTTTCTTCCTCTTCTGAAGTATCACCTTGCGGTCCATGTTCTCTCGCTTCACCTCCTTGATCTTGGTCTTAAAAGCTGCAAACAGAGGAAAGAACAGACTCAACAAACAAATGGTGATTGTTTGCATAAATATCTGGTCAACGCAACGTCAGACTTAATGGAGCACACAAAGGTTGTGCTAGCTGAGAGAAAGGTCCCAAAAGGGTCACGGCAGGAATTGTGTCTCCTCTCAACAACGTATGCTGCAATTATTTAATGTAGATTTGAAACCACGATTGTTGTAGTCGTTACTGCAGCTCAACTGTGATGTTTCAAACTGAGTATCCACTGTTATTTATTAAAAAAAGACGATTCGCTCACATCTACTTCACCACCATTCTGCTGCATAAATTCCCTCCACAGAACATTTAGTTGGCTGAGTGAACCAGTGGAACAAATTTCAAGCCTGACTTCAATTATTTAGTCAATAACGCATAATACAGCTCTAGCTGTGGTAGACAACCAGCCCAAATATCATAGTTTCCTGTTTAGATAAGAAGGCGATGATTTTTTATGAGTGAAAAGCCACATTTGTTGTTGATAGGTAGAAAGTAAAAAATGAGACAAATGTACAAATTTGTGACGTGTAACCTATTCAATTTCTTTGCATGTGCTCACTGGATTTAATTTGGCACAACTCACATGTCAATGTTATTCTATGGTAAGAGTTTTACATTTGCTAAGGACATCTTGTAGACGAGAAAGAAACTAAAACCAGAATCAACACCGAACAACCGAACATGTGCTGAATATTAAATTTGTATCATAAATGAAACAAAGCCACGTTAGATCTACTGAACTAAGTCGACTGCACGTCAGACTAATGTTTTTTAATCTGTCTTAGTCTTTTCTCTGATCTACCACATGCTCCTAATCTTTCACTAAACTCTATTTAACCTTCTAATCTCATTGTTTCTTCCAGGTCTCCTTCTAGAATGGAGCATAAGTCTTAGGTGGTCCAAGGCTCCATGTTGGTCCAATTCTGAAAGGTGATTTGTGATCAACATAAACATCTTGTGACACTGATGTGTGAGTGGAAACAAATCAAATTGCTTTTGTTTGGAGTCGCCTGTAATAACATGGCTACATTTCTCCAAAGATCATAGCTGCTGTTGTTATTCTTTGGGCTTCTTTGGGCTTGTAATTTAAGTTTGTTAAAAAAGCTGCACCCCCCTGCAGATTTATAGGTGCACATGTTAGGATTAAGATTTTTACCCTCCATCTGTAGTCTCTGTGAGAAGGATTAGTGTTCAGTGAAATCAAAACGGGTGGCATTAATAATTAGTGAGTCAAAAACCAGAGGGCTTTCACCTTGATAAATCCTCCATCCCTGATAATCCTTCGACACATGAACTTTCTTTGCACCATTGTTTGGTGTCTTAATCTCCTCTGTACAAGTTTACAGAAAGAAGTCAACGCAATAACTTCCCATTACCTGATGTTCAGAGATTTTAATGTTGATTGATTAACTGAAGCTACATTCATTTCACTTATGTATTCTTCATAATTTTGACTAACATCATGTGTTGTTTTTCCTGTGGTTTGTCGGACAAACTAAGTGAGAACAATAATTTAATTTAATCAAAACGCTTTCAATGGAACAGCTGTTTAGTTACACTGAGTCAAATTTCTTTAACTAACTGGAAATATTCTCGCCCTTGCACCCGCACAAACAACAACTTCACTCCGGATAAGTTTAATGTGTGATTCATTCATCACTGCCATGATTTGTTTAGAGAACATCACAGAACTGGATGCAGGTTATCTGTAAGTGATACTTTTTTAAGTTTCACTTATCTTAATGAGCTCTTAATATGCTTCTTCTTCTCTGAAACTTAACATGATTTATTTAAAGTTTTGTTGAATGAAATGAACAAAGCCCATGCAGAGAGCAGAGAACAACACTCTATGAATGTATAAATATAAATATCATTTTTTGTTTCATTTCTCATATTTTAGCCACACTTGCTTGAAATATCTATCCAGTCAAAACATATGACGCTGTATTCTAACCCTGCACAGACAAGACGCCCATTTAAATGATTTAACAATGGTAGAAATAGATACTTTATTTATGTTCCCGTGACTAACGTCTGACTTTGGGCTGAGACACAGACACAGATCCGACCTCCAGCACTCGGCAGAATGGTGTTTGCTGTTTCCCACGTCAAATAATGGCAACACAAGTCATCCGATAAGCTTAAGTGATCAGCCTTTCACCACAAACGTACCCTGTTGTTTACTGCATCAGTAATTTGGCAATAACAACAAAGTGAGCTGTCCAAAACATGGCAGAGACATAATTGAAGGGTGTTGGGAGTTTTTGGGGCAATGAGGAACCGTAAAACCTTAAACTCTGAGATAAATTGCGGTGGGAATATCGTGTTGAGGGGGAAGAGCTATAAATCTGTTACTCCATTTGAGATCCATCAGAGTCATTAGGACGTTCTGAACTCAAAATTAGCGTGAGAACACACATCTAATGATAAAGAATCCGTCCTCAATATTGCTCACCAACTACTTCAAATCAAAAGTGCTTTCACCAGGCTCAAACCTCAGGGAAATGAGTTTGTGCATTCGATGGGGAGCACTTATGCATAGTGTAAAACAATCAAAATGCTTGCCAAAAAACTTTGCATTTAACTTCCATCTTAAGTGAGAACAGACGTTTTGCTACTTCCAGTAAGAGAAGAAAAAATGTAATTCACTGCCAAGAAGAAGATAGTTCCCACATGATTGGTCTATGCAGCTTCTTAAAGCACAATCACTGATTCCCTCCACAAGCCTTCGCTGTGCTTTTCCAGCTCCACGTTCAGCACTGGAGCAACAAGTCTATCTGTTGTATCTATTTCGTGGTTGCTCCAAACAAAATATAGTTGGGCTCTTAAATCCTGCTGTGATTTACTGCTGTCAAGTCCGAACTAGCAAAGCGCAATCATGGCGATGGCCTTATCTGTCACTGGTGGGACAAAACACATCATGATTAAAGCTTGGCCCTTTTTCTTTTTCCTCAAGACAAGACATTAAGTCACGCTTGGCTTCCATCGCTGTCAGATATATTTATTTTTGCAGTTTTCTCCTCAGACCAGAACTAAATTCTACCGGCCTGCTGGAAAAAGCAACAAACAAATCTTTAGCCTCACTGCTATGATATAACCAACATCACTAACTGTTGTCAGGCATTTGTTGTTAACCCGCTGCAATCAACCCACACCACATTCTAATTACAACATCCTTCGTTGCATTCCACAGGCGATCTGCCCAATGTGGGTTCAAACCTAAAACCCACCGCTGCAGAGTCTCATCCGCTGATACTCAATCTGTCTTTGTATCCACACATGTCAGCTGTTGCAAGAATTATGACAAGGAAGCAAAACAACATTTGTCTTCATCTGAGAAGAAACAAGCCAATAATGTGCCACTGTCCTCTGATGGAGCAGGACGAAGCCTGAAAAAACACAGGTTCCACCGCAACAGCATAAACATCAAGGCAGTTCGTTAAATAAATGTAACTTTAGACTTGGAAACAAATCTGTTTCCAATGTGCATCCAGTGCATTTTGTTTGCTGAGTGACACACCTGGAATCCAGGCCATGATAAACCATAATATCTTGTTTAGTGTCCATCTGGCATAATTCCTGGAAATCATCGGCAAATGATCGACTGCACTGCAGTGGTTTGTGCACTTTATTGGAATGAAATTGGTTTTCCTTGCAGAGATCAAACTGTCCTCCTCATGCAAAAACTGGTAGTTCATGCATTCATTCATTCATCAATTCATGTGCTTTCATCATGTTAAGATGCATTTTCCGGGTTGGTGGTGTTTGGCCTTCCAGTTCCTTGAGTTTCTTTCCAGTTGAGCTGGAAAACTATTGAGATGATCGAATGTGAATGCGAAATTGTGGTTTTACACATTGTTTGCTAAAAAGTCTTTTGTTCAGTTTGATGCTAACATTGAACATGGAGCCTGATCATAATCTATTTTGTACAATTAGCCGTTTGTTTGTGGAACTGTGTCACATCATGTCACTTATTGTATAAATTATTAAATCTATCTACAGGAGATTTCATGATATTTTTTTATCTCAAATTGTCTCAATTTTTATCTCAATTCAGCTGTTGTGACCATAGATGCACAAGTTTTTTGTTTTTTTGTAAATTGGGTTTTTGACAACAAAAGTCCTATCAAACATTTGTGATTGACAAAACAACCCATATATATATACATATTTTTTTTTCTGTACCTGTTCCATACCATATTGTTCAAAGACAACAATGTGTGCGTCAGTCAAATAAGCTCAAGCCATACCCCCACATCCTGATGACACCCCTTATTGAGTTTTATTGTTATTTAGTTGTGAATATTCAATGCTTTACAAAATGTTTCCAGAGGTTTTAAGCAGTTGTTTGCCATGATTCTTTCCATGTGTCCCTTGTCCGTCATGTCCATTTGAACATAATGAACATTTTTAGTGAGCTTTTTTTTTTTGGGGGGGGGGGGGGGCACACTT
>CAAKHB010002685.1:0-11394 GCA_901007665.1 Aeoliscus strigatus
TTGGAGTGCCGACAGACGAGCTCAAGTGTTTCCTCTGTGTGTATTCCTGCGTGTTTCCTCACGCAGGAATACACACACACACACACACACACACACACACACACACACACACACACACACACACACACACACACCAAGCTGTTGCAAATCAACATGAACTAGAGAGGGTGAAGTGTGACTAAACAAACACACACACACACACAGACACACACACACTCTTTCGCAAAATTCTGTCACCCTGTCACTATGGCAACTGGGGCACAGCAATAACCACAGTGGTATTGGGTGAGTGTGTTTATCTGTGACTTTGTAAATGTGTTTTCATGTGTCTGTGTGTACTCTTCTAACGGGTGTGTACATGTATGTGCAGCAGTGTTGGAACTGACCTTTGTGGACGCCAAGCAACGGGTCATCCCTTCTTAAGCCTGAGAGAGATAGTTGAGGACTGTTCATTAGCTGCTTCCGTTCTATGGGAAATCTTTGATCCCACATGAAAACAAGTGTTGGTAATATCTGTTGTTTCTCACAGTGGTTCAGAGCTGATCATTACCGTGAACCATGAATCATCTCAAACCTTAAGAAAACGTATGTTCAGTGTGGTCTGATCAAAGTCATCATGTTGTGTGTCATACATGCTGCTGACGCTGCCAGCACAAACCCCCTGTGAGTGTCGACCTGTGCCCATTCCTCTGAGTGTACGTGTGCGCGTGTATATCATTGTGATACTAAGAATGTACGATTTCAGATGAATTACCGTAGTGAAATTCAAATTAATATCTAAAATACCTGTTGAGTACCAGTGAGTCACTTTTGTAGTGATCTTTTATTCCACTTTATTGTAAGTACAGCCACTACAGTGTAAGAATAAGTTACGACAAAGGTGTGTCACCCATCTCTTGAACACATGTGCTACAGAAAAGCCATTATGATAATTAGTATTCCAATTGTTCCATTATCTGTTGTGTTTTTTTTGTCCACCAGTCGGGCCCCTCAGCTCCAGCAGTGAAGATGTACAGTCGTTCAGATGTGTTGAGAATCAACATCATTAAAGTTCAAATGGATGAGAGTGCTGGATTACAAGGTGCTGTCTGTGCTTCATTAATAAACCATTGTGCTCCACTTGACCTCCAGACAGCAGGAATATCAACTTATCTCACCTTTTGCCTTGTCACCACTCAGACCTTTTCTCAGGGTAGCCCATGAGTATATGTGTTATTCTGCTGTGTATGAACTTTCATTCCATCTCTATATCTGATAGATAAGATGACATTTGATTGAAGTACATAAGCACATAAATATTAATCCAGAAACTAGTGCTGTCATTTTAACACGTTAATTCGATTAATTAATTATGCCGCTATTTAACACGTTAAAAAATTTAACGCATTTAATTTTGAGTATCAACGGTGGCGAACCAATGATTGCACATTTGAATTTTGGCCCATTGAAGGACCCGTAGTCTTCTCAGCCGTGCTACGTCACCTGCGCCGGCAAATTGACAAGGCAGTGGGCAACAATAACAGACATGGACAAGACTCAGGAGGATGAGGCAAGTGCACTTAAAGTCGGGCCACTGAACGGCAAGTTTATGTACAAAAAGAACAGAGACGGGACAGTAAGTAAAAACGCTGTGATTTGTAGTTTTTGCAAAAAGGAGTTCTCTTACCACCGGAGCAACTCCAGCCTGACGTAGTATTTAAATGCGAAACATGTTCAAGTTCCTCTGTTGCGAGTGCAGCTACCGGGAGCTCACTCCGCCAACCCACGCTAGCTGAATTTGGGAAACGAATGAGCAAATCCACAACAGAAAAATTGACAAATACAATCGCAAAGTGGGTTGCTGCTAATTGCAGGCCAATTTCAGAATTGTATTTATTTAACTGTACTGCTGTATTTGTATTACATTTTTGAATCATGCACCTGGCCTAACTGGTTTGCGGATGTGCTTGACCTTTACTTTTGGATTTCCTTTATGAAGCACAGTTCACCAATAAAAAATTGGATTTCAAATCTTCTCTTCTTACTGTATTCAATTGATTAGTCATGCACTACAATTTTTTAATATCCTAGAATTCAAATTCTTTATCAGGAGACCTTTAGCAGATATGACATTAAAATGCGATTAATTCGATTAATTAATTACAAAATCCTGTAATTAATTTGATTAATTTTTTTAATTGACTGACAGCACTATCAGAAACATCTTCAAACAACAAAATACGTCGTCACAAACCTGTGACGTAGCTCATGAAAAATAAAGTAAATGCCGTTCGTCAGAACAGTCACAACAATACTGTTAATGGCAGAGCTTTTGACATGACTGACACTTTCCACTGAAAGCGAACAGGAACAGCTGACCTTGCTCATACTTCAATGAAAGATAAACACATAAGAAAATTGAAATACACAATGGTATGACTGTACTGCAAGTTTCATATTGCTTTGTAGCACCATCAGCGCAAACAAAACATGATGAGAATACTGCTAATCATTAGAGAAACTACCACATTTATCCTGGTTTGTTATTAACGGAACTATTAATTGATTAGTGATTTCTGTCAATATACAAACTTGTTAATCACTTCAGCAAAAGTTGCTATGCCAGTGAAGTTAGTGACTTCAACAGCAACCAAACTGATCTTTGAAAAGTACACTGCTTTCTAGCATCTAGATGCACTGTGCAGTTTGTTCTGCTTGTTCCTATCATTAGCTTAGCACAGCTACATCCGCCTTTGAAATCAGGAGGTGTTGTTTCATGGCTTGAAGGTGCCCTGACGTGAAACATCAGACTAGACTGAACCAGCGGAGGGCTAAATGAGCAGATGACATTAATGATTCATGTCTTGGGTCTGGCCATTGCTGGTTACTGGCAGAGTGCCTGATGTCACGCCAGACAGGCTAAGAGATGATGTCATGCTGTAACATATCGATTAAACTCTCTCCTCTGACACATGACTCTATCTCTCTCTCTCTCTTGTCTCTGCATTGTTTTCTTTCCTTTCACCTCCCTTGCCTTTCTCCCTACGCTGACCTCATCAAGTTCATCATCAGAAACCAGATGCAGCAACTGAAACAATAAAGCTGTCATCCAAAGAGTCATAAAACACATTATAACTGGATGGCCTATGCCGCGATCAATAGTTTCCAGTTAGACCTGGTACCCTGGAAAGCAGTTTTAGATGCTGCAGTGGGATGCATGGGGGTTGAAAGAATTGATGGAGGGCAGAGAGTTGGGTTACATCTAAGTGCACCAGAGAATCGATAGTTTGCAGAAGCATTGGCATACAGTCAGACAAATGGACCGGCCTGTGAAGGGATGGAACTGCACAACAGCCTGTGTGACTTTCAAAAAGCATTGAATGCATCATTGTTTTTTAAGTTAAGATGTGTGGAAAAATAAAAATCTGTTTTTTCAAAAATTTCGAATTTCAAAACTCTACTGACTTTCTGTTACTGTGTCCTTATTAGGCTGCTGGGTTGTTTTCATTTAATATAATATTACTAGTTAACAGCAAAAACAGCATAGCTAGATATTTGTTTTTTTATGTCTTGTTTTTCTGATTTTTTTTTTTTACTAATTTCTTACTAAAAATAGTTGTGCATTCATACTAATGTCATTATTTTAGTTACTGACGTTTATGTCGTAACTACAAAAAATGTGCAAGTAGTATTTGTAAATATTCACTTCTTATATGTAAGTAATTTGCAGGTTGAACAGACTTTGTGTGCACTCACGGACATCTATTTTTAATACACTATTGACAAGATACATCCTGTGGGCCCATTATCCATCGGTAAGACTGCTGGGGTCAGTTGTCCCACTAATTGGATGACAGTAGAGATGGGGGGACCAGACCCGGGTGGCATAGGCTGGCTCTGGGAATGTGGAATGTCGCCTCTCTGTGGAGGAAGGAGCCGGAGCAGGAGCGGTGCTACCATTTGCATCTGGAATCTGGTTCTTGAACCACAGTCCTCGACAGGGGTTGGACTCTTTTCTTTTCCGGAGTTGCCCAAGACATGAGGCGTCAGACAGGTGTGGGGATACTCACAAGTCCCCGGCTGAGTGTCACTGTGTTGGAGTTTACCCTGGTGCATGGGAAGGTCGCCTCCCTGGACTTTAGGGTTGCCGGGGGGAACATTCGCTATCGTAGTTGTATTTGGCCTTTGAGAAACTGAGCGGGGGCTCCAGTAGGGACTGTAGTCCTTCTGGGGGACTTCAATGCACACGTGGGCAATGATGGAGTAACTTGGAGGGGCGTGATTGGGAGGAATGGCCCCCCCTTATCTTGTTGGAGTTCTATGCTAGTCGTGGATTGTCCATAATAATTGCCATGTTCAACCATAAGGATGCTCATAAGTGTAAGTGGTGTCAGAGCACCTTAGACCAAAGGTTGACGATCGATTTATTATTGATTATTGATTACTGATCTTAGGCAGCATGTTTTGGACACTCGAGTGAAGAGAAGGCCTGAGCTGTCAACCGATCACCATTCGATGCTGAGTTGGGTCAAGTGGCAGGAGAAGCCCCTGGTAAGACCTGGTAAACCCAAACGCGTCTGGAGTAGTCCCCTGTCCATGAGGCTTTCAACTCCCACCTCTGGTGGAACGTTTCTGGCATCCCTGTGGAGGCTGGGGACATAAAACAGTTGGTGTTCAAATTCACCATTGCCAAAGATGCAGCTGAGCGTTGTGGCATCAAAGTCCTGGGTTCCTCACGGTGTGGCAACCCTTGAACACCGTGGTGGACACCGGTGATCATGGAAGCGGTCCAACTGAAGAAGGAGGCCTTACGGGATACTCAGCCCCCCAGTGAAAGAGTACTCCAAGGTGCTGGAAAGGAGGGTTAATTAGGAGGGCTGATTGTCAAACCAATGCAGTTTCCGTCCTGGTTGTGGAACAATGGACCAGCTGTTTTCTCTCCCAAGAATCCTGGACAGGGTCTGGTAGTATGCCCATCTGGTCTAGATGTTTGCTTTGTGGACCTGGAGAAGGTATATGACCAGATTCCCCGGGATGTTTTGTGGGAGGTGCTGCGGAAGGATGGGGTGAGGGCGTCACTTCTCAGGGCCGTCCAATCGCTGTACGTCCAAAGCGAGAGCTGTTTTTGGATGCTTGGCAGTAAGTCTGACTTGTTCCCAGTGAGGGTCGGCCTCTGCCAGGGCTGCGCCATGTCATCGATCCTGTTCGTGATTTTCATGTTCTGTTGGCTCCATTGGTCTGTGACATTCAGCACTCACTGGAGAGGTTTGCTATGATCTTTCTCAGAAGGGTGGCTGGCTTCTCCCTTAGGGTAGGGTGAGGAGCTCCGTCATCTGAGAGGAGCTGTGACTAGAACCGCTGCTCCTCTACGTTGAGAGGTTGAGGTGGTTCGGGCATCTGGTTAAAATGCCCCCCTGGGCGCCTACATAGGGAAGTGCTCCAGGTACGTCCAGCTGGGAGGAGGCCCTGGAGCAGATAAAGGACCAGATGGAGAGATTATATCTCAACCCTGGCCTGCGAACGCCTTGGGATCCTCCAGTCAGAGATGGCTGGGGTCGCTAGGGAAAGGGAAGTCTGGGGCTCCCTGTTGAACCTGCTATCCCCACACCCGACCTCGGATAAATTGGATGAAGATAGATGGATGGATGGATATTGACAAGATACAGTGTTCTTACTACAAGTAACAAAGAAAGTAGGAAAGTAAATAGAGATTTAAAAAATAAAATGTATCATAGTTTGTTGGACAACACAGAAGTAACATTCATGTAACTTTGCAGTCAGAATGTAGAGGTGCCAACCCCTTTTTAAAATCTTTTAAAATATATCCAGATATTGGTTGGGATATCGCTGTCTTTCCAAAC
This sequence comes from Aeoliscus strigatus, assembly GCA_901007665.1. Classification (NCBI taxonomy): domain Eukaryota; kingdom Metazoa; phylum Chordata; class Actinopteri; order Syngnathiformes; family Centriscidae; genus Aeoliscus; species Aeoliscus strigatus. The sequence goes on from CAAKHB010002685.1 coordinate 5,841, forward strand.
TTAATTGTGACTCATCCATCTGGTCCTTATGTAGTAGAAACCTACGCTCTTGATTTACAACATGTCAGTCAGGTCAGATACAATTATTATTGGTGCAATTATTTGTTCATCCAGATCAGACAGAGAACATGGAGCTTTGAGAAGGGTGAGACAATCCACAAACATCAAGAATGAGATTCTCAGATAGGAAGTGGTCATTTGACTCTTCACATATCTCTGTAGAATGTTTGGACGCAGTCAACAATCGCATCGGATACACAGTGGAGGCCTGAATGAAGCGCTGCACACTGGAAGAACCGGCAAGCTGCATTTATTGTTAATGAGTCAAGAGCAAATGTAGACTGTAATTAGCCTTTGCAGTGGCTCTCCAACACTCCTTTTTTCCTCTATCCTGTCTCATCTCTCTCCACTCTATCAACTGTCTATCCTTGCTTCTGTGTCTCTCATATCGTTCTGTTTCATTCCGACTCACTTAGTCCCTGTCAGTTCTACTTTCATGCCTGATGATCTCAGTTGCCGCCCCCTCCCCCTCCCTTTCCCACACAGTTTTTAGTTGAATGATTTTTCGACAGTACCTAGTTGTTGAATGAGAGGGATTAGCTGAAACTTATTTGCTTCTGTATTTTGTCACAGAAAATACGCAGAGATCCCTAGTTCAAAACACATTTTCATTCCACCGTGCTCAAGACACACATGCAAAGTGCACATGCTCACACTCCATGTTATTCATTCACGAATGGAGCCACATGCTGCACATCTCATTTTTACGCATCACTGGTCTGTTAGTTGTAGTGAAAGAGAGGAAGTGGCTGAATGAGCGAGCAGGCTTGTGTGCAAGACTGTGTCCGGTCTCACGATGACGTTATTCCCTGAACACACATGATGTCACTGTACCAGCGTGTGTTTGATAAAGCTCACTCTCATGCACAGATAGAGAGAGATCATGTGCAAGCACGTGAGCATGCATGCTCCTGTACACTGCCATCTATGCAGTTTTGCTGCAGCCTGCTTGCATCTTTGCCAGCTGTCACATGGCCTCGACTGAGGAGCTCACGAGGCAGACGCAACGCGGAGGAAAACTATCACATCTCAAAGAACATGTGTACATCTGCATTGTTTAGATTTTTTTTAGCAGAGGTCAGAGAGAGAGCTGAGTGATTATATTACATTATAGTATATTTACACTATACTACGTTATACTATATTTTGTAGTCACACTGTAAATGTTGTACAGTTTTTCGTCAATAAGACGAAAGGGTGCTGGTGACCTTAACCCTCTCCAAAACTAATCCTAACGCTAACCTATCTCCAACTCTAACTGCAATGGTAATCCTAACCCAGCCATGAGCTCCAACTGTAACCCAACCTGGAAGCCTAACCCTGCCTCTAACCCAATCCTATCGCAACACTAATCTATCTAACACTAGCTTCAAACCCACCTGTAACCTTTAACCTCTCTCCAGCCCCAACACTATCCCTAACTGGAACGGCCAGCTCTAACGGGAATCGAACCCATGACCTTCCGCACCAAAGTCAGTGAACACTGAGCTATTCAGTCGCCCGACTGTATGGAGATAGATTTAGCTATATCCAACCCTATCTCCAACTTTACCCTAGCTTCAAACCCAACTGTAACCTTAACCCGCTCTCCAACCCTAACTGTAATGGTAACCATAGCTCTAACTCTAACACTAGTTTCAAACCCACCTGTAACCTTTAACCTCTCTCCAACCCTAACACAAGCTGTAATGGTAACCCTAGCTCTCACACTAACTGCAATCCTAACTCTAACACGAGCTGCAAACCCACCTGTAAAGTAAGTGAACAAACCCACTGAGCTATTCAGTCACCCGACTGAATGGAGGTATACATGGCTTTAATAGCTCGGTAGCCCTATCTCCAACACTAGCCCTTGCTCGAACCCTTTCCCTACCTCCAACCCTAACCCTAACCTTAGCTGTAATCCTAATCCTTTCCCTAGATCTTGGCTCCAACCCTAACCTATCTCCAACTCTTACTCTTCCTGCAATCCTAAACCTAACCCTCACACTAGCTCCAACCCTAACCTATCTCCAACTCTTACTCTTCCTGCAATCCTAAACCTAACCCTCACACTAGCTCCAACCCTAACCTATCTCCAACTCTTACTCTTGCTGCAATCCTAATCCTAACCCTAACACTAGCTGCAACTGTAACCCGACCTCGAAGCCTACACAGTCTCCCCTATAAAGAGCATCATTTCCATCATCACTGCTCAAATGCAAAGATCTCCCATCCATCAAATAAAGCATAATAACATTCATATGTGAAGAGAAAGAAAAGAACCATGAGAGCTCTGATAGCCATCATGCTTCTGAATCGTGCCTGTGTCCAGTTTGTTATGTTTACCAAAGCAGACACAAACCAGATGTCAGACATCTCGGAAGCAGTGACTGTGTTTACAGATCACACTTTGATATGTGACAGCTGTTTCTTCTGCCATTAATGCCAGTGATATCATTATAACTGTGCCACCAGTCGACATACAGTGCAAGATAGAAATGTTTGTGGATGTTCATAGAGTTGGTGTTCCTTTGTTACCTGTATGACCTACTGTATTACAGAGGAAGAAATTGAATTTCATAGTATTTGTCTGTTGCTGTTGTGACTTTTCCTTCTGTTGCTCTGAGGTCACAGTGCTCAGAAAATGTCACTGCTGTCACCCAAATTCTATTCAGAAAACTGAAGACATCTCAGTTGGAGGCCATGTCCTCTCTGTTGGCAGGGTGGGACCATTTTGAGTGACAGTAGACTGTCCATTTCTGGTCTTACTTTGGTGGTTTTGTAAGAGGCTGGTATAGGAAACATACAGGATGATAATATCATTGATAGATTGTGAGTCTGGATGGACAATCTGGATTTGGAAAAACAATAAGTTAGTTAGTTAGAATGTGGTGAGTAAGCACCAAGAAGCACTGCAAAGAGAGAACACCCCCCCCCACACACACACACACACCCCGCCAACCACCCCTCCGCAAAAGGCAAATGTCTCCAGGAAAAACCATTACCACAGAATCAGTTTCTTGGTTGACCTGGAAATCCCCCTCACCATGAAAATCATCAGGTAGAGCTGCTGCTCTCCTCTTCAACTAACGTGTTTAATCAACACTTTCGTCTGGCGGTGGCGTTATTAACAAGATGAGAGACCTACTTCCCCCCCGCACAGACAGCATCAGCAGGGCTCCAGCTCTAAGCACCGCTCTCCCTCTGCATCCAGTGTGTGTCGACTCATACGAGCAAACCACGGTGTAGTGCCCATTGTAATTACTTATACAAACAGATGAATGAAAAACAAGACAGCGTCAATGACAGCAAAAAGAAGGAAGCAAGGCGCTTTTTTGTAAAAGCTGCATTTTAAAAAACCCTGCACTGGTTTCATGATGTCCATGAACATCAAGACACGTGTGTCCAATATAGGTATTCCTCAGTGCTTTGAAAGAGAAATTTGAGTTGAACAAGTGCAGTTTGGCCACTAGTTGTTCCTAGACCATATTTTATCAACGTGAGTTTTCACCTGAACACATCCATTTCATCATCTACTGGTCATATTCAGCTTTGTACACTGCACGTTTGCATCTTGGGAATTTGGTATGAAAATACATAAAATAATAGTTGGTCATCTTAAAGCCAAATTGCCTTTAATGTGGTTCTCAGAGAAATGTCCTAAAGGTTTTATAAATATTAAAAGGTCATTGTGAGATTATCAGGCTGCAGTGAGAAATAAAAGCAAGATCAAAACATTATGTGAGTGAATTCTCCAAGGAGTGTCTTTGTTAGAGACACTTTGTTGTTTTTTGTCCTGTGGGTGACGTGCCAGAAACACGCTGTGATTGTGCTTTTACAGCTAATTGATTTTTCAAATCACCAAGACACGTTTTGCATTTTATCATACTGCACAACAAATCATCACTTAGTCGCAGGGCAAACTTGTATAATCAGACCTGTCATACTTTCACATTCGATGGGAAGCCGGAGTACCCGGAGAGAACCCACGCAGAAATGGGGAGCATGCAAAGTCCACCCAAAGACTGCTGACATCAAGACTAGCCAGGAATTAAACCAAGGACCTTCTTTAAGATTAAATGCAAATTGCATTTATGTTATTTTGAAATGTTCCTGTATGGTTTAAGCTGTGCAGCAACACTGAAATTGTTGAATGTTATTTCTGTTGAATGTGAGCAAATCACGGCGGGTTCAGCAGCTGTTACACAAGCAGTGTCAATGAGAGTTGAAGTGCCACAAGTCTTCAGTGAATGATGGCATATTCTGTTTATTTATGCTACCTTATCAAAAGTTTCACTGACAGTACCTAGCTTTGGTTTGCAGTATATTTTTATCAACTGAGAAACACAGCATAGGTGACAAGAGTGTGGCTGTTACTTAAGCGGTGAACTGAATGACAGGTGTGACATGGGCCACAGATCCAGGTGTGCTCTTGAATGACTCAACGTTCACATGAACATTTAGACCATACAAAGGTGAATGCAAAGTGATGGGTTGTACAGACGGTATGATAGTGTTTTGAGTCTGTTGTTAAAATGATTCTATTTTATTGGATATAAATTAATATATTTGCTGACGAATTACAGTAACCCAGCAAGATATCATGACCTGGATGCTTGACAACCTCCAGACTTGTGGCTATATGTGCTTTCCAGATCATGAATCAATTGGCAAATTGATAAGTTTCATGTTATGGAAGTTAGCATTTCCATGTTTCTCCAACCTTTTGGTGGTATGTTGCCCCCTAGTGGCTTTGATAAACGATGACGTGCAGCTTCACCAGATAAGTTACCTTTCTATGGTATACCTTTCACCATAGAATGGAATTTTTTGTTTTCCTGCTGTTCAGAAAACATTTGTATCAATCTGAAAGGCATGTAGAAGGCATGATGGGTCAGAGGAATGTGAAGCTGTTTCACTATAAAATGTGTTTTTGGCAACATATATAAATAATCAGAAAATTTAATAAACATGTTCCTGCATTGAATCACATGCAGTTTTGTCACAAAGAGAGATAGTGACACCAACAAGCCTGATAGCACGTTTGCGTCGCCACATTCTATTTTTATGTCACATATTAAGTCCAAAACTCCACATTCAGAACATGAACACTTTCAAGAGTGCATGATCATATCAAATGCACATCACACCTCCTCTGTGTTGAAGTTTTTCTGCAGTGGCTCGTTATATGTTTTATCATCATTCATTTCACGACAATGCCCAATGGCACATGGTAGATTTTCTTAATCTCTCTCTTTCTCTGGGAGGACAACAGTGAGTCGTGCCTGGTTGTCGTGAGGTATCTCCACACCTTCCCACAGAGACAGAAAACAGCTCACAGAAAAACTGGTTGTTCCTGAGACAAATATTGTGGAGACTAAGCAACAACACTTTACTCAGAAATAGCCAATTTGTGTGTGTGTGTGTGTGTGTGTGTGTGTGTGTGTGTGTGTGTGTGTGTGTGTGTGTGTGTGTGTGTGTGTGTGTGTGTGTGTGTGTGTGTGTGTATACC
>CAAKHB010002685.1:11414-33914 GCA_901007665.1 Aeoliscus strigatus
ACCGTATGTGCAGTAAATGTGTACACAGCAGTGTGAATTACACTTAGAGTGTGACACAACTGAGTCAACAGATTCGGATTAATAGTTTGTTTGCCTCCGTTGTTCCTCCATTATTTAACTTGTAAATGTCTTTACACATCTCTGATAAGCCATGAGGAGTTTCTCCATTAAGCAAGCTCAGGTTTTATTCGAACCCAAACCCAAATACCAAAATCTGATTACAACAATCAAAATAAAACTGAACTGAGGCACAATTTCGTCATATTTAGTCATAGCACCTTATTATCTGGATTTGCTACAATGTTTAGTTATTGCTAAACAATGCATGTTATAGCTATTGCCCACATGCATTAAATAAATACCTTTATGATATATGGTACAAAATGCATACCAGACTGTTTTACAATGTGTTATTTACATACACATTTTTACAATATCTCCACATGCTTTTATCTGAGTCAGTCTCTTGTGCTGATGTAACATCCTTTTGCCTCTCAGGAATTAATGATAAAAAAAGCTCAGATAATTTCTCATGTGTATGTGTGTATTAATCCAATGGTCCTGACAGGAGAAGTAGAGGAAAGTTCTGCAGGGAACATGAAGAAAGTATTCCCTTCGAGGGGAAGGTCAGGCAACCTTCAGGCAACAGAAAATAAATTGGTGTCGATTCCCAACAGTTTCTCCACTAATGAGCCAGTGTGTTCCAACCTGACATTGAGGAGCAGCTAAAGAGCCAAAGGCTGCGTCTGGAGCTGTCTCTTAGAAAACAACAATGAGCATTCATCCTACTACAGCTGCTGCTGTGTCAGGTGCAAGGGTTCAATGTGGTGAAGCCGCAGAGATTCATTATTATGTTCACAATACACCAGTAAAAAGAAACAAGAGATCATGCAAACATCATCAGTGTGGTGTGAATAACAACATGTCTCAGTTTTTCTGGGTTAATTCATAAGAGGAAATGAATAATATTAAATTAATCAATTTTGATAATTGATATTATCAGTGATTTTATTTTATTTTATTTTATTTTATTTTATTTTATTTTATTTTATTTTATTTTATTTTATTTTATTTTATTTTATTTTATTTTATTTTATTTTATTTTATTTTATTTTATTTCATTTTATTTTATTTTATTTTATTTGTTGAAATAAGATTGTGACACAATGAGTCGTAAATACTGTTATTTGCAGAATACCATATAATAAACAGGCTTCATTTCTTTTTCGCCATCTAGCTGGACACACAGCCTGTGCTGCACATACACTACATAAAGACACAATAACATGTTTGAGACATGTTCTGCAACTAACCACATTATTTGACAATATTAACCTTCAAGCTGCAGTGTTTCCCGAGGATGAGAGAAAGAAAATGACTTTCACATCATCGTTTCTGTTCCCTCTTTGCTGGCATCCCAGTGACGCTTCATACTCTGATGCTCTGTGACATCTGGCCTCCATTCCAATCAGCACTCATTCATTCAACTCATCGCACCAACCAATAAGAAGGCTACCAACCGGACACCCACTTCTCTTTGCCCAGCGACAACACATGCACACACACACACACACACACACACACACACACACACACACGCATATGCATGCACATGCAAACACTCATTTTTTCATCAACTGTGATGAATGAAGATGTCAGTGCAGCAGAGCAAAGGAAGAGTCTGGATGTCTGGAGCTCTCATGTGTTTATCTCACCTGCAATGATTGTCCTTTTGTGCTTTGATCTGCAACGTGTCCGCTGCTATTGATACAGCTGACAACCATATCCTTCTTGCCATCCCAACATAGAATAAAATAAAATTGAATAACATTAAAATGACTGACTGACTTCTTTACAAATATGAAATCTGAACGAACAATGCATTCATTTACAATACATATTATACACTAACATTCTTTTACTGCCTCGTGTTTGCTTGCACTTGCACCTCATGCGTATTCCTCTGTTCAGTGTGTGAATGGATCTGCATATAATCTCTCAAAGGTTAAATAAGCCTCGAGCCTTCCTCATGTGCTCGGGACTAAGGCGGGTTGACTCTCTGCTGTGGGAATATATGTATTTTTTTTCTTTTTTGTGTGTTTTGGCAGATGAAATGGAAATGAAAGTGGACAGGGAGTTGTGAAAAAGAGACTGATTGTGAAAAACGCGGTGACTTGGGTTAGGAGATGGGAAGTTAATAGGTGGCATTCGGGAGAAAGTGACTGGACAATGGTGGGAGTAGTTTGTTATCTGCAGCTTACTCCTGACAATGGGCGAACGGCGGGGTACATCCTGGATAAGAATACAGTTCACAAGGCACAACACGCACAGACCATTCACACTCATATTCACACCTGAACTGAATTGTTCTTTACTGCGATGGAGGTAATGCAATAGCAGGGAGGCAGAATCACATCACGGAATGTTTCAACAATTGTGGTTGTGCATTACTTATATCTCTCTTTCAATATCATTTGAAAAGATTTAATTTCAGAGATCAAGCTTGCATGGGTGGCAGACTCTGTAGCTTAATTAGTATAAACCGAGTTCATTCATTTATCGAGAAAATATTATGAACTAAAAATGTGATGTTTGATTATTACGATTATTCTTGTTGTTCTTGTTGTTGTTTTTATTTTATTGTATTTTTATTTATTTATTTTGCAAAAAGGGAACAATAGCGTTGTATTGGCTATGTGGTGAAAACTCACATTCAAAATCTCATGTGTGAAGCGTCTCTTGGGAAATGGAGACCAGTTTCTTTTAGCCAATATCAGACCAAGAAGAAAATTTGAAATACGGTAAAAGACAAACCAAATCTTTAATTGAATTAGCATAGATGAGTGCCACAGATTTGAGCAGTCATGCTCGTGTGATCAAACAGGACTCTAAATATAGGATGCTGCTGCATTTCTTCTGCTTGAGCTGGGATTCACTCAACCTCAGCAGAGACTGAAAGGAAAGGAAAGGAAAGGAAAGGAAAGGAAAGGAAAGGAAAGGAAAGGAAAGGAAAGGAAAGGAAAAGAGGGAAAATGAAAGGAATTACTGTATAATGTGTGCAGTCTATATGGGATTGATGCACACTCAATCACATGGCTCTGTATCTATGTCAATCCATCAAAATGTAGTCTGTAATCTCCTGTGAATCCTCTTATAGATGCTGGCATCTCTATAATCTGTCCATCATCACTCGTGCTGGTCACACTGTTGTGTATCATGTCATATCTCACGATGTTGGCTTGTTTACTTTTCACTTCATCCTTTGACGTACCAAGCCCCATGACTCAGTGTTGATGTTGATTTGTAGATTAACTCAGAAAGTGTAGAACTTCAGCAGTGAGCAGTTGTGAAACCAGTTGTTCAAATTGCACTACATATATCCGCATAATTTTTGGAAGCAATTGTACCACATTTTGAAAAAATCAATGGACTTTTAAAAGTTATTTGAGACTTGAATTTGTGTGAGGCCTCCATTTTTTGCGAATGTCAAACAAGACTCTAGTTGTGTCCATGCCACCGAGAATGATCCTTGATGAATCACAAACCTATGTATATATCTCATTCAAGCCATCTGATCAAATAAACAAACACTTAAGTCTTATTGTAGATGTTAGTGTGAATGGTTGTCTGTCTCTGTATGTGATTGACTGAATCAGAATCGGAATCCTTTATTGTCATTGTACACAGTACAACAATATTATGTGCAGCTTTCTCTTGACAGGAGGATGGAAGGCTTATGAATAATTGACATACATAGAATACAAAAAAGGAGATAAAGTAGAAAAAATAAACAACTAATATTAGATATAAAAAAATATATTGACACATAGACACAATATTTACAACCGGTCCAGGGCCTCTCATTGAATGTGAAGAAGGATTAAAGATAGTCAACTTGGAACTTATTACATGTGACATGACTATTGACAGAGCAAACGTATGGATGGAAGTTAAAAGTCTAATAAATCAGACAATGATGCACAGTGCCGTTGTAGATCTTTTAAAAAGCTTTCCCCCCTAATGTATTCTGTCTGTTCATGGGTTGGTAGTGGTGGACTATTCCACATAATACAGTCTTACAGTCTAGATGATCAGAATGAGCTATATCAATGATGAGCCAAGATGTTAATGGTAGAACCACAGCAAACGAATAAAGAATGCTTACAGAGAGTATCCATGCAGGGAGTAATAATGTTAAAGTACATTGTCTGAATACATATTTCAAGAGATAAATGTGTCACCAGATTATATTTATATATATTTAATACAAGTTGTATTTTATGTGTGGAGGACGAAAAGCGACAAATTCAATAAATAAATACATCATTAATTAATTAATTGAATACTGAAATAATTATATATGTTTTTTTACATAAATAAATAGTATTATAATAAATAAATGATACATTTAATAACACATTTATGCATTTATTTCCCATTTTAATTAATTAATGACAATTTTAAATAATTATTTATGTATTTATTTATTGAATTTGTCGCTTTTAGTCCTCCATATTTATGTTCCATTGTGTGTGCAGTGGCTACAATTTGTAGGACAATCAAAAATCTGTATTTTAAGAAATAAAGGTGAAAAGGAGATGAATACTAAACACACAGGATTTACAAGTATAAAAGAATTCAAACAAAACATGCAGTGAACAATATAGTGTATAGAAGATTATGCATAACGAAAACTAAAACTAAATGATATTTACATGAGAATGCAATTTTTACTTACTGAGATACTACAATCAGACTGCATACAATGATGTTTGTTCCTCGATTGGAAATAATTAGCTGTCATTCACGTAGTTTTAGATTTGTAAACTGTTTGTGTTACCTACGTTTTATTGGTATATGGTGACGGCTTGCGGCGCACCGTGGAATTGCAGCTGCCAACCTCCACCAGCAGGGGGCAGTATCTGGACTAGTCTTCTCTCACCCAACGCTTTTATTTTCTTCCGGCAAAGTATCGCTCTCTCTTCCGGTTGTCGTACGTACGTGTGGTGGGTATCTACGGCGTTCACCCGATGTGTCTATGAAATCCGAATCAATCTATGTGTGAAACACATGTCTGAACATCAGCAGTAACTGATGTTGATAGAGGAGTTCGGTGGCTACACGTTCATCAAAGTATGTCGATGATACTATTTAAGTTCAAGCTAAAAAACAGTTGTTAGCACTACGTGTAGCATAGCAGGAAAGTATACCGGCTATTGACTAAACAGTACAGCTGCTTACAAGGGAATTATGACTATTCCCTTAAAGGACACCGTTTTTATCCGAGCCTTACTTTGTTACCATGCTAATCAGTTAGATTTTGACAGTTTAGTAATTGTATTAACTTACGTGTTGTTTTCCTTCTATAGACAAGCTAGAGTCGAAATGGCAAAGTCAAAGAATCACACGACCCACAACCAGTGTAAGTATCAACATGGAGTTTATTAGTAGCATTTGCTGCTGTTGCTTTTTCCCAATTTCACTTGGGTGATGTCTCCCAGCCTCTGAAAACAAGTTACATTTATACGGAGAACAGGGAAAGATGGAATTCAATGATTCGCTGTGGCAACCCCTGAAAAGGGACAAAGCCGAAAGAAGAAGAAGAAGAAGACTCACTGTCTGCTGTTTTCAAAGTTTTTTTCAAGCAATGGTGGTTCATCTTCTGTTTCTTGTGTACACAGCCCGTAAAGCTCACAGGAATGGCATCAGGAAGCCCAGAACTCACCGCTACGAGTCCCTGAAGGGGGTATGTTAGCTTCCAGTCCTCTTTACAGATGTGCAGATACACATGTGGCTAGTTTATTGGGGAGTATCAGGGATCTGTTGATGTATGTCTGTGAAGTGTGTACATGGTGCATGTCATATGTGGCTTTGATACTATTAGTGTAGTTATCTTAATGCCAGAGTTGCACTTTCAGTGATGTAACTTGAACTTTTCTTTTCTTAACTTGTGGTAAAGTTTCAAAGTACATTTTCAGTCTAAACTGCAAGACCTGCAGGGTTTGTGGAGTGTAGCTTCATACTCCGGTGCAGCTGAGATTGTCGTCATATGTAAAAAAATATTGAAAGAATTGTAAAAGTTGAGTTTTGCAGCAGTTTTGGTTCGTTCATGTTGATTTGCTCAAATTTAAAAAGGCTTTTCTTGACGCTAAATGACGGCCCCTTGTATTTGTAAAATGGACAATCCCCTTAGGATCATACGCATCAGAGATCATTATTATCATGTGGTGTGTTATTGTGCTTTGATGTAAGCTTAATATTGGTGGCATATTAACGTCCGATAATTGTTTCTTGTTGTGCAGCAAACTGAGCTTGTGATTCAGTTTGGTGTAACTTCAATCCTGCAGCTTCATTTCCTGATCATTACCGCATCAGAAGCTTCATTAAAATGTTTTAAAGTTAAATGTTGTCGATATAAGTCGACACGCATCCGAGTGGTCCCGTAAGATGTTAGTCCAGAATTCAGTAGATGTCTTGACAACTTTTGAGATAAAATGGTGACAGCACTTCGACCAGTTCACTGACATCTCAGTAAATTGGAGGTGTACGCCAATGATCCCCCAGCCTCACGTTCTTTTACATCCAATGCTGAAATCGGTTTATCTGTTCTATTTGTTGCACGTTGATTGTGCACCACATCTGTCCTTTTTTTTCCACCCAGTTTGTTTTTTTTGTTGTTATAGGTGGACCCTAAGTTCCTGAGGAACATGCGCTTTGCCAAGAAGCACAACAAAAAGGGTCTGAAGGCAGCCAGGAAGGCAAAGGCCCAGGCCCAGGCCCAGGCCCAGGCGCAGGCACAGGTGCAGCCGCAGGCACAGGTGCAGGCACAGGCGAAATAAGCATGTCACCCCCCCACGTCTGTCGGCATTCCGTGAACTGTGTTATCACAATAAAGCAATGCTTTGTTAACAAACATGTTTCCTTTTTGTTTCACTTAAATAATTTCACAATAAATAAACAACAGGGTTTATTGATTGCACTTCAGTCCAATGTGGTGGAAGGCACATATATAGGAAGGAGTGTGTGTGAGTGTGTGTGTGTGTGTGTGAGTGAGTATATGTATGTATGTATGTATGTATGGTTTAAGGAAACCATGTTATCAGTGTTGACAAACGGTATTATTTGTATATCTGGATCCTTTTCAACAAAACTAAACCTGCTTTCAATACGGTTCCCTGGAGCAACCGTGTTGAAGTAAATGAGGCCAAGAAAGTTAAAACATGGTTTAACTCTGATATTAAGAAAATAATTTCTCCCAATTAGAGCACTACTGTTATACTTTCAACCATGTTATACTATCAAACATTAACTTAAAGATGGGGTTGATTTTTGTCAGTTGGTGTGGAAATTGACTTGAAAACCACAGAGTTCATGGTTAACACTGGTTTTCAGTAAACCAGCTTTCTGGGACGGGGCTTGATGACATCCACCAACTTGACTTGCCCAAGAACTTCTTAGGAACAAGCAACGAGCTTCTGAGCCAAACACATCTGTCACTAGAGTTGTTTAAACTAACAATATAATAACGCCTTTAACATTTATGAGGCAATGACAGTCAGAATAGCAGCAGGAACTGGAACAGTAAACAGCATGGTTTTGCATTAATTGCAGTCTTATTTTTTGCACGTTTTGTAAGAGTACACTTTGTTTAATGTTCGTTTTAAACTAGTTAATTATCTACCCAGTGCCCAACGCAGGTGTAACTGTGGGTTTAGGCATTTATCTGAAGAATCTTGGCTCATGACTCGCAACACACAGCATTACATCGTAGATGTAATAATAATAAGAATAATAACAATCATAATAATAAAGATCCAGACAAATCAGAACGACACCGATCAATGAATATGCGAAAATGAAACGCAAACTCTGGGCTGACTCTGAAAACGTGTTCGTGCGCAAAAATAGCGCAACACAGGAGTTTGAAGCGTCACTTCCGCTCACGCTGACTCCAGCTTGCATCATATTTTGTCGCTGAGCAGCCGGGTCAGGGAACATGTGAGTATTTCTGTGCACACAGTTATAATCACTTCACTATAGATCCAGGTACGTTTACACCATGCCCTCCCTCTATTATTGCATGTGAGTTTTTAAACGATACCGTTCAGCGAGCGTTTTGCTAAAGCTAACTTAACTCCAGCCCTGACTGGCTAGCTTAATTTAGCCTGCTTGCTAACAACTAATAGGCGTCAACTGACTGTGAACTGAGCAGTTGAGGAAAAGTGACTTTGTTGGACTTAATAAAATAGTTTTGACAATGCTTCCGTGGTAGCATGCCTTGTATGGCACAATACTTGTAAAAATACGATTGTAGGTTAAATGTAAGAAGGAACTGTGTTCTCTTGATGGGCTGTCGAAGAACTGTCAGTTTCTGACAGGTCGGCACATTTCCAACTGACATTGACTCCCTTGGAAAAACTAATGCAACTATTACTTTATAGCTAGCTACACAAAGGGGTTATTTGCTCAACCTTTTTTGAAACCTGTTTTGTAATTTGCTTAAATGACATTCAAAGACTTGGTTTTCTTGGGCTTATTGTGGGTATTTTAATGGTTAAATTACTGATAGACATCGGCTGTTGATCTGGAGCCACGTTGTAGCTGAGTGATGTTAAAGAACTATCTTATTGTAATACTCGTGACGAGTATTTGCAACAATATGATGTATTTGATTTATCAATGTTTTATCATAAATAACAACAACACTGAGTTAAGTCCTAATATCCTTTGAGAATCATTAATGTGATCGCTGTGTCTTGCATCTTGATTCACCAGGTATGCGATAATGTAGTATTTGGATGATAATTTGGCCCTCTTTACAATGTATGATCAATAATCATCCAAAAAGCCAAATGTACGACAATTTAATCATTCCGTTAATGTGTGGCTGTAACAGTTACTCATGTGCCAGAAGGAGTTACAACTTCAGATGTCATCGGTCACATACGTGCCTTTTTGCACTTAAAAGCAAGGCTTGAAGTAGTAGTTCACAGGAAATGCTGCTCCAATTTGTATCAGAGCATCCTGTCAGATACATAAGCTGGACAAGCTTGAGTTTGACACTGAATACTTGGCTTTGAAGCCTAGACACAGAACGCCACATCACCATTGTTATTTCGGTTATGACGGGTGCACAATAATTCCCCTCAAAATACAATAATACAATAGAATACAACAGAATTTTGGTACGACAATCCTACATTTCCCACCTGGCAACACTGTGCTCCACACACCGAGACTTAAGACACACCACAGACTAGACTGTTTTTGTTATGATTGTGGACAGACACCATGGTTGAGCCGGTCCCCGAGTCCATCAACTTTCCCTCTGAGGAGGAAAAGATCCTGCAGTTGTGGGACAAGAAAGACTGCTTTCAGGAGTGCCTCAAACAGTCCAAGAACAGGCCCAGGTGAATTGTCTCCACACATAGAAAATCAGGAAGCTTTATTCTCTAATAGAAGAAAATGAATGTCTGTCATAATAATTTTCCAGCTCAAAGTGCTACCAAGGAAAGATGTTTTTCTTGACTGACCAGTTCTTCTTACTGCATTGTATGCTTCCGATTTCATCTTCATACTTTCCTATCATTTGAAGACTGAAGTAAGCCATAATTAACTGTCAGTCTACATGAGTTAATTTCAGTAATGTCACATGTGAAGTTAATTTTAAACTGAATGGAAAATGAGTTTAAAGAATACCAGTTGCAAGTCTGCAACATCACAACATGTTATCATGTTTGATGACAATTTGAAACTGTCCTTCACAGAAGTGTGATTTATGTAGACTCTCATTCTGCAATCGCACAATGTTTGTTTCATTGCCCTATTGCACAATGATGCTATAGCTCTATAAAGAAATAATGATGAACCTCATAAAGAAAATATATATGGTCATATATATTAACACTCATTGCTGCTCAAATTTCAATGCATGCTTTGCTAAGGGACAAATATCCATTGACAAGAAGATAGAAGATGCTTATTTGTCATTGCAACTAAAAGAAAGCCTTACAAACCACAAAGCCATGTGTTATTCAAGAGATTTGTGCTGCCCATCAAACAGGTACACTTTCTATGATGGCCCGCCCTTTGCCACGGGTCTACCCCACTATGGTCACATCCTCGCTGGCACCATCAAGGACATAGTCACTCGCTTTGCCCATCAAAGTGGCTTCCATGTGGACCGACGTTTTGGCTGGGACTGTCATGGTCTTCCTGTAGTAAGTATCGTCTTATGTAAGAATATGTTGAAAATGTACATGTTCATATTATAATTCAGTTTCATGACAGTTGCATTTGTCTGTTGTTTTTATATTTGTCACATCCTGTGTGTTCTGTAGGAATATGAGATTGATAAGACATTGGGGATCAAGGGGCCTGAAGATGTTGCCAAGATGGGCATTGCTGAGTACAACAAGCAGTGCAGAAACATTGTCATGAGATACTCCAATGAGTGGGAGGTGAGCACCCAGATGTTTTAGAAAAGAACCATCTTTATGTGACTAGTTTTGGTTATGACTGAAAAAAATACTGACCCTCCATAGGTTGTGGGTGATATATTTGTATCTCTATCTTGACATTTCAGAGCCTTAACAGGTTTTAAAATATTAACCTGTTCAACGGAATGTACCATGATCATGATCATGAATCTGAGATGTTTTAAGTTCTGTGCAAATGTTTCTTTTTGTGAATAGACCTCAGTTAAGAGGATGGGCAGATGGATTGACTTCAAGAATGACTACAAGACTCTTTACCCATGGTTCATGGAGACTGTCTGGTAGGTACCTAATGTGTAAAATAAACATGTAAATTCATTTTTGTTACTCTCATCAAATATATGCTATATTTGTCATTTTATTATTGTTATCATAGCCCTGTGATGTCACTCTGTGCAGCTTGGTATTTTAAAGGCTGGGTACAAGGTCCACACCCTTTCAGCAGTGACAGTCTTTTGGTGATGCTGTGCAACAGCCTTTAGCACCATTTCTCCATTTTTCTAACATTTATTTTTTTGTTCTCCCTATAGGTGGGTGTTCAAACAACTCTATGACAAGGGTCTGGTCTATCGAGGGGTCAAAGTCATGCCTTTTTCCACTGCATGCAACACCCCCCTCTCCAACTTTGAGTCCCACCAAAACTACAAGGTTAATACTAAACACAGCCCCTGCAGCCTTCAAACAGCGATGAACAGTTTCATCCATTTTTCTTGTTAACACCAGGTTCTAATATCATTGTAGAAAAAGCAGAAAAACATCTTTTCATCTCATTTTTGTCTCCAGGATGTGCAGGACCCATCAGTGATCGTAAACTTTCCAATGGTTGAAAATGAGGATGTCTCCCTGATTGCCTGGACGACCACACCCTGGACACTGCCTAGCAACTTGGCGTTGTGTGTCAATCCGGAATTCTCGTATGTCAAGGTCAAAGGTGAGGTGCTTTACACAATCCTAATCTTAACGGTGGACACTAAACTTGCATATATATATATCTCTCAGCAAACAATGTGAAATTTGCACTGAGCTAAAATTGTTATTTGGTTACACCAATATATTGAGTGATAGGACACTGTCCCATTGTCCATTGTTTTTTGTTGACTTCACTTACCATGGTATGGAATGGTTAATTTGTTGAATGATGATGTTGGATCTTAAGTCCTGGTTTTCTTCCTGAAAATACTGCTTCACACTTGGTTTGGTGTTGTGGATTTATATCAGCAGATTGATATTTTTTTTATTAAAAAACTAACTGTGGAGTGCAACTTAATTTCACCTAGAAAGGATTTTTTTTCTGCCACAAAGGCTTTTTCTCTTTTGAGTGTGTATTAAATGGTGATGATGATGTCTCATTGGAAACCAGCTCTCCATGTGCATATTAAGTATGTGAAATGGCCCTGTACAAAATAAAATAAACACAAAGTGTGTGTCCTTCAGACTTATACATACACATACAGGTGCTGGGCTGTAATTAAGCTGATATTGAAAACTGCAGGGTTCCAGTTGTCACTCATTAAATACACTTCCAAACAAGTGATCGTCAGAGTCCTGCAGTATGCAAGCTGTGGCTGCTTCTTGCTTCTTGCTGCTTCTTGCTGTTCATTGCAGTACAAATCTAGCTTTCAGCACTCTTTTACTACATCTCGGTACAAAATAGTTCTGTGTCTGAGATGACCGCTTAAGATTAAGACTTGAACCAAAGTTAATGCCATGGACAATTCCACGCAGAACTTAGCCACTGACCTGCAAATTGGGTTTTTGTCAAAAGTTTACTCAAGACGTCACTATTGTCAGGTGACATATTCATGCACCACAACATTGTACCTTCATATAGGTTACTGTACATTTTATTGAGATGTTTTGATTCAAAATGTATTTTCATCATGTTCATACACCAAGACTGGAGGCTAAAAGAGCTAACCCCCACTGGTGTCAGCTGAATGGAATGAGGCCTTGATGATAGTAATATTTGTGTTTCTTCTCTTTTCCAAATGCAGCGATAATGTTGCTGTAGCTAAAGAGAGCATTTGTGTGTTTCCCAGCACAAATGCCCAGTCCAGCTCATATATTTATCATTTGTACCAAATATATACGATACACCACTCCTGTTGCATTTTCTTTGCTGTGAGGGAAAGTGACGAGGTTCCTGTCATAAGCTAGTTGATTCAGCAGGGGATGCTGTTGGAGCACATTCTGAAAGCGTCCGTCCTCCTCACTGCATCATATGTGCAGTGCTGCATGGAAGACCGCCTTAGAATACCAATGATGGACTTTTTTTTTCATATCAGCTCAGTGTCTTTTTATCTCCCATCCTCTCTGGCACCATCTTCATCACAAATTCCCCCCTTGTTTTCTCATCGCTCTTTGTGCTTCTACTGTTTCTTTTTTCACTCTTGTCTTTTCCTGCCCACTGTTGGGCTTATTTTCCCCTTCTGTGGTTTTATGTCTGTTTCTTACCCTCCTTGCCTTTGTGACTGTTGGGGTTGAGGACTGTCAGCAGCTGCAGGTCTGAGCTGAGCAGTCATTTGTCACACCACCAAGAGGAAGAAATGTCTTTTATTGATGCTGCTCCCTGCTCTCTGTTTTTGTGACTCATTGCCTTGGGCCATTTGTTTTTTGCCCTCCTCCCAACAGTTGTCCCTGCTCTTCTCAATCTCTACTTTGATTCAAAATTTCCCACTTGGCCATTTTCTGTTTTGTTCTGGGATGCTTGAAAAATGTTGTTCTGCGTGAGGCAGCAGGTTTTCAATAAGCTCAGTAGCTGGTTGAGTGGTTGTAGCTACACTACATGACGTGGGTCCTTACCTGACCTTGATTGTACGTTTGAGGCATGAGGCAGCACTTGATATTCCTGTGAGGCTTGAAGAACGGCTGCATGTAAATTCAGCTCAATAACATAAACCATTCACACAGACATGAGAAAAGGAACAGTAATTTCACATAATATTGATCAGTGTCTTCACTACCATTTTATCAAAACTGTTGAGTGGGTGGCCAATTTCACAGAAAATATCAAATAAAAAGCTTTGATTGATTAGATTTGAAAAGGCCACTAAGCATTATATATCATTGTCCTGACCTCCAGCAAAGATGTGGGATGAACACTCCCTGTGAAACAATGTCCTCTGTCTTTTATGTGAACAACAGGCAGGCAAACTGTCTTTTAATTTTCATAGCACATATACAGAGCGAGAACAGCAAATTGTTTCGAAAATATGACAGTCTCTATCTGCTGTGCATTGTCTATCTGACTTTCCCATTGAAAGGACAGTTTTTCAGCTTTGCTTTGTCTTATTATTGTGTTGCTGTTTATAGCCTGAGTTAGATGTAGTCTTGTTAGTCCATATGACGGTCACTATACAATTAAATATTAGGAACGTGGAGTTAATAAGAGACTATATTTGCTGGATTAAATAGAAGCTTGGCATTAATAAGTCTCCTCTTGAGAGATGAAACAACTTTTTCTACTTTATTTCACTCAGATAACGCCACACACAAAACCTACATATTGATGGAGGCCAGGCTGGGGGCTCTGTTTAAGTCAGAGAGTGAATATACCATCCTGGACAAGTGAGTACAACCATCTTTTAAACATGAATGACAATGAGAAAAAACATTAAATATCGACTCTACTGCCAGCAGCGTCCTGACCCAACTATGACCCAACTTTATGAAGAAACACCTCAGTAGATACAAAATCCATCGTACCCTATTGGTGTGATTTACCTTTCCCTTTTATTAGACAAACACACAATCCACAGAATTTTTCAGCAAACATATTACTCAGAGGATCCTGAGGTGTTTAAAGGTGCCTGTATCCCTGGTATAATCAGTTTACAGTGGTGATTTTGGTTAACGAGGATCAGGATTTTAAACCAAAAATAAAAATGTCTCACTTCTCGCCTCCACAATGGAAATTGCACAATTAAGTAATAGGCTATCCGTACATGTTTACTTGAGTTGTTGTTTTCTGTACTGTAGATTTCCTGGCAAGACACTAAAAGGGAAGAAATACAAGCCTCTTTTCCAGTACTTTGCTAAGGTTTGTCTCTCTTACCATTTTATACATTTTTTTACCACAAAAAGAAAACAATTGTCTTTGTCACTTATTTACCTTTTCTGACCAAAAAGTGCCTACACTACAAAGTCCTCTCAGTCTGTCTCTTAATCTTTTTCTTGTCATCAATGTTCCGTCTTCTGTGTCCTCGCCACTCTTCTCTCCTCATGTGTTCAGTGTGGAGAGAAAGGAGCGTTCCAGGTGGTGATGGATAACTATGTCAAGGAGGAAGAGGGCACAGGAGTGGTCCACCAGGCACCTTACTTTGGAGCTGTAAGTGTTTTGGTTGTCAATCATTTAGTTTTCACTATTACTGTTTGACATAACAGCTCCATTTGGAAATAGATGTTAGCTGTCTTTCTGTTTAAATTTTAAATACACACTATTTTACGCCCATTCGTGAGCTTCATATGTCATTTATATTGAACACTTTCGAATGTCGTGGATATATTTGTTAAAAAATACTTGTACTGCAGTGCTATCGAGGGTTATTGGGTCCGTGCCAATAGCTTACATGCCCGAATAAAGGGCAGATTGACGCCCCTGTGACAGTCAGATGTGGATATGTGTTCACCCACTCATTTCATTGTCTCATTTCTCTCCTCTGGTGCCCACCTTATATATTTATTTTATGATTTGAATGTTTAATTTTAAAAGGTATTGAAAAGGTATTTAAAAGGTTTGATTTCAAAGTCATTGTTTTATTATAATCACGTTTTTTAAGTTGTGGATCAACAAAGAATATTCTTTGCTGAAGGCAGCCTTAGCTTTATTATTAACATCCATGATTAGCTGGTTTTAGTCTGAAACATACATTTTCCTTACACACTACATTTTTCAATTTCAATGTTCTTGTAACTAGATGTGAAATGACCTAGGAGCCATCCATCTTGGATGTTGACAGGGTATTTGAATACAAAGTACGTTTACAGTCAGACAGCACTCAGACAGATCTTTCATGCCTCACTGTCACATACCAGTAGTGCTTGTTTAAGCACTGGAAAAAGGATGCAGCCAAACAAGGAATTCACTCTTAATAGAGACCATCTGCCAGATTGCACTGGATGAATATGTAATTGCATAGGGTCAGTTCATTCTCAAGTATATTTGAAACAATTGTTACCCAAAATAAAATGCAGCACTCTGTAAACATCATATATATGTATATTGAAAAAAAAAACCCTCAGGATGCTGTCTTGCACTACATTACCTTTGTATCTTTGTCAATAAATCCTTTGAATGGTATATGATCTCCTCTGCAGGATGATTACAGGGTGTGCACGGAATACAACATCATCCAGAGGGACCAGGCCCCTATCTGCCCTGTGGACGCCTCTGGCTGCTTCACTTCGGAGGTCACTGACTTTGCGGGACAGTATGTCAAAGTGAGTGACACATCAGACATTTACATGTAGATTAGGTAAGTGGACATCTCAGGCATTCTATTGCTGGATGTAGCCACTGCCATGACACAAGGGATATATCCCCTCAGCCACGGATACCAGGGTTAATGCAGCATTTCATTTTCTACATTCTGGGCTCCACTGATGGATGACTCCTCTCTTTCATGTGACTCTCCCTTGTCCTCTTTTTTATCTTGAACATTTTCTTGTAAGGATTTCAACTCCATAACAGTCCAGACCAGAAATAATACGATAATTTTTATTTGTAATATTTTTTAATTGCACTTAACACTCGGTTAACCAGAACTGCAAATATTCTACCAATTTAGTAGAATCAGCATATGAACACTCAGCTTACTGAATGTTCACATACTGATTCTAACTTTGAGTAACATGTTAATGGTAAGGGGTATATGAAATATGGATATTTTAGATGTAATGTTTTCTGTATGACCACTTCCTTAAATGGGCGTTGTTGATAAAACACAGACATCAGAGCAGATTTTTTTCTGCTGCCAAAGTGGATCGTCACTGTCTTCCATTGCACTGGTTGCCCTCCTCCACCCTGTCACACCCAAGTTCATTCCTGTTCTAAGTGGATGTTAAGTGAAAAATAGCAGTCACAGATGATTCGATCACAATTTCACGTTCCAGTGCAAAAGCCAGGGAGTGGACACAGCCTACCTAATGTTAACATTACATCGTTAGCTAATAAAGAGTATGCAGTCACAGTTCTCTGAAAGGTTGTCATGCTCCCCTTTTGAAATATGTTAACACCAAGCGTGAGTTTCGAGTCTGTCTGAGACATTCTTTATTGCTGTATAAAAACACAGAGGTGATTTGGGAGTATGTCATTCGACGCGTGGGCTACACGAAAGGGAGCCGAGAGAACAGCTGTTCTTCTGTTCACTGAAAATCAAACCTAGAATTGTAAGCAACATGAGAGCTGCATCTTACACCCAGAAGAGCCTGCAGGTTAGTGGCTCTGATGGCAGAGTGAGAGTTCAGAGCCCGTCTCCTTCCCGATGCCGTGGATCCTCCTATGACAGGCGTGGGCGCTCTGGTTTCCGTGCCACCGCCATCGAGTTGGGAACAGAGATACACCAGCACCATGCCAATGAGAAAGAAGAGATGCAGGAACTCAATGTCAAGTTTGCAGGCTACATTGCAAAGGTACAGGCACTGGAACAGAGAAACGCTGCTCTTCAGGCTGAGTTGGCTTCACTGCAGGGGCGCTATAAGGGAGGCCCAACTGGCATTGGTGAAGAATATGAGCTCAAGTTTAAAGAGGTACGGGATCTGATTGAGGCCTTGACTAACGAAAAGGGAGAAGCGGACATCGAGAGGGGCTACATTGAAGAAGAGGTTGAAGTGTGGAGACTAAAGCTGGATGAAGAACTGGCACTTAAGGAGGAGGCAGAAATGATCCTGAGAGAGTTTCGACAGGATGTTGACAACGCCACGCTTCAGAAGGCAGAGCTCGAGAAGCGCATAGAACAACTGGTGGCCGAGATAGAGTTCCTAAAGAAGCTCCATGATGAAGAGGTTGCTGACATCATGAAGCAGATTGAGGACTCTAAGATAACTGTGGAGATGCATGGAGATCGACCTGATCTCGCTGCCCACCTGCGCAACATGCGAGCAGAGATAGAAGCTGTTGCAGCCCGCAATGTCCAGGAGGCTGAGAAGTGGTACAAGAGCAAGTTTGACACCCTCAAGGAGCATGCTGGCAAACATGAGGAACAGATGAAGACCATGAAAGATGAGATCACGAGCTACCATAACCAAGTGACTGACCTTCAGAATCAGATTGATGGCCTCAGGGCTCGCAACGCAGCCCTAGAGCAACAGTTGGAGGACATGGAGATGTTCCACATGGATAAGGTGGGTAGTCTGGAGGGAGTCCTTGCCCAGTTGGAAACCCAGCTCTGCGAAACCAAACTGGAGATGACCAAGTATCTCCAAGACTACCAAGAACTGCTGCATATTAAGCTTAAGCTGGATGCGGAGATCGCCACCTACAGGAAGCTGCTGGAAGGGGAAGAGCAGAGGCTTGGCATTGCCAAAGTTGTCTAAATAACCTGGGTGAGAGGAGCTGCAGGTTGTCGCCGTTACAGAGAAGACCAGCAGGGGATAGACCGGCTTGTCAAATACTAAAATACCCTTTACTTACCCTTCATAATTCTGAACCGTATGATGTATCTGTAGTGAACAGGCAAAACTGACTGATTTAATCAGGATGGATTTGAGTGGAAAATACAAAGAACAAACAAACATACCACGTGATCTTTCAGTACTGACAGTCGTAGTATAAAATTCATTGTGCACAGGGGAGAAAAAGTAACAAGGTTGGATGTAAAGGATTAGTTAGACATGTCACCTTACATTGATCCCATTATCTTAACACATTTTCTGCATTCCAATCCATTCTTGTCCATCCTGCTTCACAGTTTTTACGGAAACCATCTTTCCATCATCTTGCCTTTTCATGGCGCTGATATCTCTCCCCTTCATTTTCTTGGAAGCCCCAGAGGGACCTTAGACCGACCTGATACCTTCACTCTTCTGCCAGTACACTTGGTGGATGTTTCTTCCCTCAAACACTGCAGAGAACGTGTTTTGTGAATGGTCTTTACGTTGTTCCCTCTTCATTACAAATGTTTGACCAGACAAAATTCTCCCATCACCCACTGCTGACCAAAGTAACCTAATAAACATGAAAGTGCATAAAACATAACGCATTTTTCTCTTCTTCTGAGTATTATGTGGCTCTTCTGAGTATTTTTCTTCTGGTCTTCTCTGTTGCCTTTCCAGGCAGTTTCATAAACTAGATTAATCGAAATCATTTCATGCAAGACTAACGTAAATCAGGCTAAACTCGAATATGACTAACACTAAGTCACATTTTGTTACCAGTATTTATTCATCACTGACCAATGACTTGGGTTCAGGCTGTAAATCAAATGTGCTCATTGCTGACAAACCACTAAATCCTTGATGTGCTGGTTTCACTCTCACAGGGCTGAGCACACATTCACTTGTTTGCTGAATGACAAAAATCTCCCTCTGTGTGTGATGAAGTCGATCATAGGCAGACTAGATCTTTAAGGTGGTCAGGGGTCATTCCAGAAAGCAGGTAGGTAAGTGAAAACCCTGAGGAAAACTGTTGCGTGTTAAATACTTTTTTCAGTTAAAAGTGCCAGACAACAACAAACAACTTGTACGTTTCAGTTGTTTGAATTCAGTTCATCAGTAACCCTGTAATGAACAAACTGCAGTATTTTCCTCATTTCAGGGTGAACAAACAAGGGTTTTCACAAAGCCTGCTTTGTGAAGACACACTGACATCCACGCTGTTATAGGAATCACATTATTGAAAAACCCAGGTATACGTAGCAGGTGCGTCAAAGATCCATGGTGGTTTGGTTGGCCTCAAAAGAGCCAATGTCTTTTTCTAGGCAAAGCACAAAAGCACAGAAAGTGTTTTATTTGCAACCTACAGATTCTGAAACCATGTATTAACTTTTTGTTTTGCAATAATTAGGATGCTGACAAGAACATCATCAAGTGGTTGAAGGAGAAAGGCCGCCTGGTCAATGCCAGCTCATTCAAACACAGTTATCCATTCTGCTGGAGGTGAGACATAGACAATCTAAATTCTCATGTATTCATGTCAGAAAAAAAGAGCCACCCTGCTAAAGATGAGACATGAGTGTCTGTGGTGCATGCAAGTATCTATATTTAGTGTTCGAAGACAATACGCACCAACTGTGTAACGCTTCTCAAGATGTCAATAAAGGTTTGTGGTAGCAGCACACAATCAATAATCAATTCACAATGCCTGTGCGAGTGAGGTGACACTCAGGCTCTCAAGATTTAATGGATATCATCATGCAAACACAGATACTTGTGTCTTTACTAGGCTAAATCACTCTCCCACTCACAGCAGCTGCATGACTAACAGAACTAATTAACCCTGGAATATGCAGCAATGTTGTCTTTAAACCACTAGGGGACCCATGCTTGAAGAGATGAAACAGTCATATTATTAACATCGCACCACCTTAGGTCATCATCAGCACTGGAAAGAGCCTCATCAAAAATAGCAAAAATACTTTCTTTGGTTGCAATTTCAAAAGTAGAAACACAGTTGAAGTGAAAAAAATGCAAATACAATGTTTGAACTATAAATTACAAAATGACTATGCCCTTAGATTTAACTGACATTGGATGATAAAATGATTAAGTCAATCTGTGAATGAAACACTAAATAATGCATTTTAATATATACAACATTATTGTAATTAAATGATTTTGTATTATTGTTGTTGAGTATTATTGTTCATCATTCAGAATTTATCAGCTTTGTGATTTCTGTAATGTATTAATTAATGTCCAGGTCAGATACACCTCTGATCTACAAAGCCGTGCCCAGTTGGTTTGTTCGAGTGGAGCACATGGTGGAGAAGCTACTAGACAACAATGGAAAATGCTACTGGTAAGTTATCAAGCGCTGCTCTGTGACAGTGGAGACTAACAGTATCTATTACAAGGAAAGTCCTTTATTGTCCAAATGTTTCAGTTTCAGTACCATTTGGTACATAAAGGCAATTGATTTTAGATTTGAAGCTATTAAGTGGGTTAAATGTATGTTGTCATAAGGATTTATTTTGATTTCTTCTAGAATGGGGTTAAAATCCCAATTAAAGCACCTCATGATGCACAGGGGACAGATACTTTATGTAAAACAGTACCATAATGCTAATTGCAATGGCAATGTGGAATTAAAGTAAACGTCAGCATGATGGCTTTGCTAAGTGGTATTACCCCAGCTGCTCCCAGTGCTCTTTTCGGAGCCTCAGTAGCTGCCTCTGGTAATGGGACTGTCAAACTGAGATGAATGAGTAGCTGCTGGAAGGTGAAGACGCACACACACACTTCTTTCGAAGATGAGCTGTTTTTTTTATGATCTATAAATAAAACCCAAAGGTGGATATACGTTTTTTCTTCATTGAATGATCTGTTTGTAGTGATAATGATAATTTAGAGTTTTTGTGGACAATTTAAAGAGTAAGAACTGTACTGAATGGAAAAAAAATAAATGCAAGACTCATTTTAAACTAAATACACATTTACATACATAAAATGTATATGGCTCGTCCCCAAGCGGCTGGACACTATGGATCATGCTCTGCAACTTTCTAATGAAACCTTTCCGCTGTGCCATATGGAAAAAAGAAAAAAAAAAAAAAGATTTAACTCAGCACTTGTCCTCCCATGGAGATTTTATACCGGGAAGATTGTCAGCAAGTATTGTCGTTTCTTCAGCATCAACACTAAAGTAGAATCCTTGCCCCATGGAGCATGTTAGCTGATGAGAGGCTTAAAAAGAAACCCTTCACAAAGCCAAGTGCTAGTTAGTTACCATATTCTCAAAGTGATATGTTCTCCTTGTCTTTCCACTCAAACAGTGCATCGGGTGGACAAGGGCTAAGTATCTTTTACAACAGTCCAGGCTAATTTCTCTGGATGTCTGAAAACCTCAACAACCAGATTGAGTACTCAAAAAGGAGATTTTGTATCTTGAGAGGCAAGCGTCTGCTCCTCAAGCGTCCTCCTCAAGCCCTTTGTCAGTTTACTAAGCACAGCTCACCTATAACTGGTGGCTCTTACAAGGTGTCTAAGAATAAATGCAAAAAATTGTCACCTTAATGGCAACCACTTCAGTCGATAAAAAACTAGAGAATCCACTATTAAGATAAAGCCCAGATGCTGGTGACACTGAGGTTGGAAGCTGTAAATCAATCCAGTAGAAGCTTTTGTGTTGGTGAGCTGCATATAGAGAAACACAAATCTTGACAGAGAGCTACAGTGCCTGGTCACAGTTTAGCTGCACCACCTTTCTGGCAGCATAAATACTCAATCACTCCTCTATATTCTATCCCAATGTGTCCCTCATGTTTCCATCCCAGCTGAACATATCAAATGGCTCCTCTGCACAAGACAGCACAGACTCTACATTTAGCACGGCCGGAGAGGAAAAGCGAAGTGTGGAGGAGTTGTCAGAGGGTTGAATGGGATGTTGGCTGAGCAGCAGAAGCGGTGGCGGTAACAAAAAAAAAATCATTAAGTTGATATATTAGGGGCCTAAATAGAAATGCCTACTTCAAATGGGGATTGATGAAGTCGTTCTTTAGTGTGTGGATGCTGACGATAGAGATCCTCACCCACCACCATCACGCACGCATGCACACGCACACACACTGCCTAACAGAGATTTGGACAGATACATAGAAAAAGGAAGGAAAAGGAAGAGATAGTGGATTACCTGAAATATTGGTCACACAAGTGTAAGTAAAGAGAGCAGAAAAGTGACAGGCCTAAATTGAACTATAATTGGAATCTAGATTGTTTTTCTATAATATGTAATATGTAATGTCAGCTTGTTGATGATTTCTTAATATGCTACAGAAACATTTTTCCCCTTTCCTTTGATCTCTTGCTGACCAAATTGGCATGTAAATGTAAAAGAGCAGTGGCGTTTTAT